>OX463759.1:46836204-47093581 GCA_949824845.1 Rhingia rostrata
CGTAAGCAAAAAAGATTGCGTTGTACAGGGGGGCCAAACATGAGCGCGTCATTCAGGCAATTTCCGTTGGTGTCCTTGTAGGATTAATCGAATACTACACGAAGTTTTGTTGTTGTACTGTCAGGCTTAAGTTTGCAACTTGAGGCCCATAAGGTGAATGGTTGTTAGTATGTGGGTTGAATGAATTATGGGTAGTTGTGCTTTGAGGAACGAAATTTGAGGGCAGAGGCTGATGTTACAGATTGTCTGCTGTCTGTGGATTACCCAAGTGACGGTTGGTTTTGTTCACAGAATCGTCGTGAACTAGACCGTGGTGACGAGTATTGCACGATTTGCACCGAAATTTTGATAGGCAGCGATCCGAAGAATGTCCACCTCGAAAGCAGTTAAAACAAAGCTTATTGGTTTCAACAAACTCTCTTCGTGCTGGTAACTCCATATTAAGAAATTCTCGACAGTGTGAAAGACCATGACTTAAACTGCATTTTGCATTTTGGGGGTTTTCTTTGTCGATTGGGTTCACGACTGCTTGACCTACAGCTTTCTAACGCCTCGTATCGATGATCCAAAAATTCTAGAAGCTGGTCTATAGTAGGATAGTCTTCGGAGAAATTAACTTCGGACCATGCTAGCCAAGTTTCGGGGTCTTATTTATTTATTAAAATATAAATAAGCCAAGGATCCCTGTTTAGTGAATTGACAGCGTGAAGACATCTAACAGTTTCATCATTACCATCTGATATTTTACGCAAAAGGCTCACGTCCGAAGTATAAAAAATCCCGTCTCTTCATACTTAAAACGTGCGCCTTTTGCGTAAAATCAAATTTTCTAATTATGTGTTAGTTATGTGTTGAAGCCTATCGTAACGTCTTCCTATTTTTATCCATGCTTGATCGTATGTATCTTCGCAAACCGGCATGTTTGAGAGAAGACCCAATGCTTCACCACGCAGAAATGCAATCGAATCTTTCGAATCGGTGACAAATTGCTTTTACTTTGGACAACGCTTTGAAACATGTCACGGAAAGTTGGCCATTCTTTATAGTTACCCGAAAATAGTTCAATTCTATTTAATGGAAGAAGACCTTCATCACATTTTCCCGAAGAACTAGACTTTGATAAAGTATCGATCAACCATTTTTTTTTGTTCGGCCAGCTGGCCTACAAGTTCTTTAAATTTATTAATTTGTTCGCGTTTATTAATGACGAAAAGAAGACTTGATTTGACAACTAAAACTTTTTAATCGAAGTCTTTAAAGTCTGAGAACGGATCAACATGGCTATCGTCATTAGTAAACGTATACATTAGTTTGTAAGAGCCCGCAAATTCCGTCCATAAATCTTCTACTTCGTAGTAACGAATTTTGTATAGTTTTCTGTATAGTTTACTAATTTCGTAAGTGACCCCTTTAGGTGGCCACGTGTGGCGCGCAATACAGGCAATGCCATTGGTTCTGACATTTTTCTTGATGATTGAAGCGACTGGGATTTATGAACTTCAGTTAACAGCAGAAACAAATGATAAATTTAGGATATGTCGGCAACTAATGAAGTTAATAACACGAGATTCGATAAGCCACGGGATATGTAAACGTTTGTTTTTCTAAAAACAAAGATCGAATTGGAACTCACGAAGTTAAAGTTATTAACCGAGGATGTCAATTAAGCGAAATTTATACCGAAAATCCGGCTCGATATTGGACCAAAATATTAAGTAATTTCCACAGCATCAACTGATTACAGACGATGTTGGTGAACAGTTAATTTCCAAAGCACAAAACGAAAATTTTTTTTCTTTTTACAAGAGAATGAAACGATATTTGTTTTATATATTTGCGATCCAAGTGACCGAGCCCTTCTTGCTAACATACACATCAAATAAATGTAAGAGCTTTTTAATCAGCATTCACTGGAGTTCGATTTAAATGAGTGACAAAAGAGAGTTTACGGTTAGTACGTGATGGTTAGCACATTTATCAAACGAAAGGCCGCAAAAATTAACTGTTAATAATGCAATTGAGTACATAAAAAAATAATTAAAATAATGACATGTTTGGCTGATGTAACCAAGAAAAAGAATAATATCGAAGTAACTAACAAATTATATGAAAAACAGTATATACAAATTTAAAAATATAAATAATCTTAATGAAATAGGGAATTTGGAAAAACTGTCTGAACAACAAAATTATGCAGCCACAGCGAGTATCTTTAGTATGTTTATACGAGATTTTTTGCCACGCCCACTTTTTGAGGGCTTTTTTAGTAAAAACGTTTTTTGGTAAAATTTGAAAATATTTAAAAAAAACTTTTGATGCACAATCATTGGGTATGGTAATGTTAACATTTCTTACCGTTTTTCGTTTTTATACACAGACCATTTGTATGCACTACCTCATAGCATAACCAGGTGAAAAACTTAGTTTTTTGTCGAACCATAAAATATTTTGATTGTTTTTAAAACAATTGTTAAGCGGCGGCTGTTTTTTTGATTCATTCATGAAGGTACTAATCCTTTTTGACAAATCGAAGGTCAATTGTGTTCTGAATTCAGTGTCCCACTCGGTAAAACACATCATTGATTCACTGGCGTTTCAATCCCACATTTGGAAAATCGACAAGAAATCCTGTAGTTAAAGAAGCTGATAATATTGATTCTAATTGGCAAAAGTAATATATCTTAAGGATCACCATTGATATGGAAGTAAACTGAATAAAATGTACCTTTATTGCCTGATACAGTACGACCAATCAGGGATCCTTGTTCAAGGTTTTGTCGCTTGATTTCTTTGCTTTCTATTTTCTGTGAACTTCATTGTTATTAATGTTTGTTGTAGTGTTATTTAGCATTTTCTTATGCTTGTGCCAGTGATCTTGTTACAGATGCAAGTGTGATGATTAAGATAGCTTCAATGCGTTAAGAGCTTACCAACGTTTGTCATTGTTGGACAGCTGTTTGGGGTGATTGACATATAACTTGGCCCTTGCCAGATTATAATTGTTATAGTTCAGTTTGATTCTTTGTCAAAACTGCAGATTGGTGGAGCAATCGGTTTTCGTTGGCTGAAGCTGACTCTACAAAAAGATGGTTACACACGTAGTTGATATAAGAAAGTCAAACACTTACTTGTATCTCATGAAAACATTTATCATCCACTTGCTAAAACATATATTGCCGGATTGTTGATATTGTGCGTGACTATTCTTAAGGACTGCTTATGAGAAAGAATTCGCTAAAGAGTTTGGCAGAGAGAATTAATAGATGGCTTGAGGATATTTGCATTTTGATTATGTTGATTGTGGCGACATCGGTAAATACCGTGGAACTTAAAATTATGCAATCAATAACATATACAAACTACCCGCATTATAGCGCCAAGATAAACCTTTACAAAAACATATGAGAAGGCTACAATCCGCTCAGTGGATCATTTAATACCCTATCCCATCATATCGTTAAAACCAATATCCTCAACATGTGGGATTTATGTCGATAAAAATAGAAAATTTCATTGTCACAACATATTGTTCAGACAATTTACAAAAATCTCTTCGGGTTTGACAAAAAACAACGTCTTTCGCTTTGTTATGCTATGGGGTATATATACAAATGGTTTTTATATAAAAACGCCTCCGTAAATTGGGCGTGGGTTAAGATAATATATGGGCGAAACGTTGATATTGCTATAACCAATGATTTAGCATGAAAAGTTTTTATACCCTATCCCATAGGGGTATACCAGTTTTGACCTTTAATTTGTAACAAAGTGAAATTATTTCGCTAGATATAGCTCAAAGTACATGGATCGACCCAGAATAGCTAGCTGAGTTGATTTAGCCATGTATGTCCTTCTGTATATAGACCCTCTTAACGACGAGGCAGAACATGCATAAACATTTTTCAAATCTGCCCACTGATACGCCTTCTCTTGCAAAAACATTCTTTTGGTAAAATGCTTAGGAATTTGCACAGAAAACAAAAAAGAATTGAAGAAATATTAAAAGCTCACCTTCGACATAATTTGATAATTTGGAATAACTTTAGTTATATTCTTAGAACAAAAATAATTAAATATGCCCTATAAATACAACATATACGTATTATATTAAAAAATCAAATATATCCTAAATAAATAATTCGCATCAACATATTGCTACAATTCGAATTTTACCAAAAAGCAATTTGTTCCGTCAATATTGTAATAATCCACACAAAAGCTCATTGGATGAATCAAGTTCCACTCCACTCTTAGTTCCAATACCAAAACTACGGTTCCTTTTCTTTTCACCTCATCAGAAATCACAATCAATTGTCTTTTGTCTTACTTCACACTTGACATTGTTGAAATTGGAGAACAAGAAACAAACATAAGCTTTCAAACACAGACCACTATTCATTCAAGATATAACAACTTCGACGTTATATTGGAATTCCTTGTTGCTCCATCATATACTGGGTATCAGCTGGAATTAGCGCTAAGCGTCGATGATTTGCATGTTCCCAGCAACCTTGAACTCGCCGATGAATATTTCCATCAACCACCAAGGATAGATTTGTTGCTAGGTGCCGAAGCTTTCTTCGATCTTCTCCAAGTAGGCCACATCAAACTGGGGCAGGAACTTCCCTCGCTACAAAAACCTTATTTGGTTGGATCGTTTGTGGGAGGTATAAGAGTCCTTCAAACAGAACGAGGAAATCTTGCCTGAGATTGAAAGAAGATTCACTGGATCGATATGTGGAAAAATTCTGGGAAATAGAAGAGGTTCTAGGACAAAGATCAAATTGGACAGAAGGAGTACGAAAAAATTTCGTTAACAATATCGAGGTTCTCCCAAGTGGTCGTCTTTTAGTTCGACTCCCTTTTAAGAAAGAGGAACATCCTTCAATATTGCTTTAGCTTTCCAAAAATCCTGAGGTAAAACGGCAGTTCGCGGGTTTCCCCAGTGAATATCTGCGACTAGGTCACATGACATGTGTAATATATCCCAAGTTAGTAGAACCACACTTCTATCGCTGTTTCGCTGATTAACTTAAAATTCGCACTGGAACTTAATAAAATCGTAATTAGTTCAATGTCGGTTAGTTCGTAACTAAAAATTCTAGTGTTTCAATCGGTCACATTTCCAACAACCAGGATCTACCTATTACTAGCCAAGGAAAAAATAGAGATCCCGAGGTTGGCGTTCGGAAATACCTTCGAATGTACAGATTTGTCTAGATATGTTATTCAGTTTTTTTTTAAGTCTCTAACGGTTTGGCTTAAAACTAGGTTATATTCAAAAGTGGGCGTGGCAGTGGGTAGATTTCAAAAATGTTAACACATATTCGAAGAGCACGTACTAGGATCACATGTACCGAATTTCCTTATCCTTGATCAAAATGTTTGGCCCAAAAGCCGGTTACCTACAGATGGACGCACAAACATGGCTTCATTGCCTCAGCTAGCGATTCTGAGTTGATCCATTTACTTTTACGTATGTCTAGCTAAATTATTTACTAATGTTACATTATGCATCAAAGCTAATATACTCCTAAGGGAAAGGGTGTAATGATTGATTGTTGATCACTATTAAAGATAATGCTGCTTAATAAAGTCTGTGCGTGTTCAGCAAGCACAGACTATATAAAGTCCAATACATACTTGTATCTGATGACATTTTAAAAACTAATTGTTGCAGCCGGCAGTCCAAACTATTTCAGCTGGTAATCGAATAGTATTTGGTTTTTCTGGGCTGGTGGTTGTTTAAATGGCGGATAGCAGATGTTGTGCGTGATGTTGGATGCGGATTGCACATTATTGCGATTGAATATGCAAGCTTATAGCCCTGTATTGAATCCATCTTATGCACAAGGATTTATTACAATCTTCTGCTCCTTTGAGCGAAAGCTGTTCCAAATCCTCAGAATAGCAACCATCGCCGATGTGAGGAATTTCTCATGTATCGAATGCCAACAACCATACAAATTTATCGAATTGATTCCGATCAAATATCTTGGGCTACGAATTTCATGATACAACGAAGGCTCAGTGGCGCGATGATTAGTGCGATGAACTGCAGCGTAGAAGGTCTGGGTTCGATTCCCAGCCGTAGCAACACCTTAATTATTTTCACTGGCCCTCCTCTCGTGATGATCTGACAAATCATCTGAGTAGTATCAATTGTCAAGAAAACCTTAACTCAAATTCGCCATTTGGAGTCGCCATAAAACAGGAGGTCCCACCATCGTGCAAGAAGTACATACGCGCACATGATTGGTTGTGAGAAAGCTCGGCCCTGGGTACTTACGAACCTGCTCCGCCAAAAAAAATGTATTTTTATTTGTATTTGCTGGATCGATTGAATGTGCACGCTTATAGCCCTGTTTTGAGTCCATCTTATCCACAAGGATTCATTACAACCTTCTGCTCCTTTGCGCGAAAGTTGTTCCAAATCCTCAGAATAGCATCCACTGCCGATGTGAGGAATTTCTCGTGTGTCGAATACCAGCAACCACACCAATTTCTTCGATCCATTCTGATCAAATATCTTGGGGTGCGAATTTCACGACACAACGAAATCATGTCGCCTGTGACCGAGTAGTCCGAAGGACGATTGGCTTTATTCATATACTTCTGGATCGTACGAAAATTGCGCGTTGTGTCTGCTGGCCGAACAAAAAAACACGTGCGCTTTGACTATAAAATTTGTAAAATAATTTTGCCAATTGCAAATTTTACGAAACGCATAATTTGAAATGTCAAAGGAATTCACCTCGCGTATTTGTTTACATGGACGGCCATCATGAAATTGTTTCGTTTTTGCAAGATGACCGCTCACATATACACCGATAGCGAGTTGCAGTCCGTAAGTACGGGCGATAAAGGGGAAGACGTACGAAATCGTTAACGTTTTACCTACAAGCTAATCCTAAAATTTTTCAGGATTTTTGCAAATAAATTACTCACCACTACCCGAATAAGTGCACAAATATTTGATTCACAGACACTTGTCTGACGCCTGGTCATTTAAACGTCAAAACGTAGACTTACAACAAAATTCAAAATTTTCAAACAAATAATAACGGCCAATTTTAAAATTTTTACACTTTTTGCCCACAGCTCTTGGAATTAAGTGGATGTTACATTGTTAAATATTTCCTATTCAGCTAAATTTGATTCTTGACGGTTGAAAATAATTTAATCATTTGTTCATTATATATTTCAATTTAGTTATGTATGTATATAATATGTATATTTTGATAGCCTTATTTATAAAAGTATTTTTGAGGTTCTGAGAATCACTTAAGTGCAAAATGATTATTGATAATAGATTTTTTTTACATAAAAGCAACATAGCTTAGATGTCGCTTAACTTTAATAAAAAAATATGGGAACGCTAAAATCCACTGTGTGGATCGTTTTATACCCTATCCCATCCCATCCTTAAAATTGATTTCTCTAAAATGTGGGTTTATTGGCAAAGGAATATTAAAATTGAAACTGTCGCAACATATTATTTAGACAGTTTAACAAAATCTTGTATGGTTTGACCAAAAACAACGTTTCTCTCCAAAACGCCTTCAAAAAGTAGGCGTGGGTTAAGATGATATATAGATGAAATGTTTGTACATATTACCAAAAACAATTATTTTGCATCACTTTTTTTTTCGAAATACTTAACATTTTACCGAAAAACGTTTTAGGTAAAAACAAAATGCCCCCATAAAGTGGGCGTGGTAAAAAACTCTATGTAGACATAATAAGGACATTAAGATTGTCTAGGCTGTCGAACGGACGGACGGACAGACATGGCTTAACCGACTCAGCGAGTGATACATAGTTTGTAACATTGAGAAATAATTTATCTTGATATACCTCAAAGTATATGGATTGACTCAGAATCGATATCTGAGTCGATTTAGCCATGTCTGTCCGTCCGTCCGTACGTCATCAGTTTTTGGGCCTTACATTTTGAGCTAGAATGATGAAATTTGGTACAAGTGTTTTGTTGCTTCCAGCAGAACAAGTGTAAAAAAATTTTATGAGATCCGCAAACTGCCACGCCCTCATTTTTGAAAAACCCAATTTTAAGACTACTTTTTTCCAAAAAATTGCAAACTATGTATCAAAACTAATATACCCCTATTGGATAGGGTATACAAATGTGGGATTAATGACGATAAAATATAAAAAATTTCAATGTCACAACATAATTTTTCGGAAAGTTTATGTGATTGTAATCAAAATTAACATCATTCTCCCTGTTTTTCCTGGACAGCAGCACTGGTCGCCTGGTCTCTTTATTGACACAATCGATTCGTCCTTCAAGACGCAGGACTCCATCGTTGTCAATACATGGGTTGAATCATCTTTATATATCTTCTTCTTCTCTATGAGTGGAATTAGCAGTCCATCTCAGGCACAACGGCTTGCGAGTGTCTTCTAAACTGAGTCGCTTTGAGATTCATTTTTCTAACAGAGTGAGTGAGGACCTACTATCAAAGAAAGCATATGTGTCAACTTCCTTGCCATTCAGAGTGCAACAACCGATGATGTTTAAGTGTACACCCAGCAAAGACAACCTTTATACTGTTGCACGTACCTCGCTTAGAGTGATTTCGACAACAATCGCACAGTGCTTTTTCTTCAACCAGTTCGCTTCGCTCCTGAAATGACAGGTATCTGAAATCATTGAAATCCGTTTGGCTCTTTAAGAATCCTTCCCAGTATCTTGAACATGTGCATTGACATGTACGAAGCGTTTGTATTTATGGCCGTCATCTGCATACCTGGTCACTGTTGCAGCCGTTCCTGCCCTCGTGAACATCCACTCGCCGAAACTCATGGTATTTTGCTCCAGCTCGGTTACTCTAATAGCCGATGGCAATTTATTCACCGATTTCTTCAGCAACACTTTGTTGTTTATGTGGTGTGTCAGCTCAGACGCATTCAGGTTTTTAACTGTCAATGCATGCGAGATGGTGGTATCTAGATGACCAATTCCCGGCGCCGGAAAATTCTCTACTTTCCTAACGAGATCTTCGAAGATATGTTCACGCCTTCTAAAGAGCATTTTAAGTGTACAGATAGTCATCGGCACGGATGCAGGGAAAAGTAACATGCTACACACGGCATCAAATGCATTGCCTTTTAAAGCCTTCGTAGTCGATCAAGTTCTCATCATTGGAATAAATGCGCAACGCCTTTCTGTTGCGATAATCCAAAATGAAGATCGGCCACTCTTCTGACTTACCGGAAAACATAGGCAGTTCCCTTGACAAACCCTTTCTAGATGCTATTTGGTTTTGTGTTAGCGTCCCATTTTTCGCTTCATTCAGGACTTACATCTCAGTGTTTGCGACCTAATCGTTGATGCGCCGAATAGCAAATCCGCCTTAATTATTGATGATTGATGGTGTTACGTGCACTGCAGAATGCATGTTGCTTTTCACGCTGATGCCGTCCTCTTCTTGCTGTTCCCTTTATTTGAGCAACAAAAATGTCTTTTCGAAGAATTGTTCCTCCATATTTCTTTGCTCTTCCAGTAAAAGCAATTCCAGATCGACTACACGTCGGTTCCGTAAAGAAGCGCCGCTGTGAACACTACCACGTGCTGGTAATATAGTGACGTCAGCGACTGCCGTCCTTGTTCCGCTTGCAGACCTGATGCTCCTCGCAGTCACCACCGGTTTCTTTGGCTTCGATTGACACTTTTGGCAAGACCAATGTCGATTCTTAACCGAATCGTCCACTCCTGCACATCCATAGTGCATCCAAACCTTGCACCTATCACAACGCACCACGTTGGTTCTGGGCAGAACGAAAAATAATAAAATAAAAGAGACAATTGATATGATATTTGACGGGTACGTTCAGTGACTCGGATATTTTAAGGCTCCACTTTCATCAGCAATTTAAACGTATCGATGAGTTTGATGTTATGCAAGAAAAGGAGCTGGGCCTTTCGTGGCTGCCTTAAACAGATGAGCTTATATTCGTGCAGAGCTTTGACAAGACAGTTTTTGATTAGTATCCATTTCCAGCTAAATGTCAAGTTATGACTGTATTTGACCCGATAGGCTCACTTGGATATTATGTTGTTCAAGCAAAAGTCATCCTTCAAAATATCTGGTGTTCTGGAGGGACCTGGGATGAGCCAGTACGAGATGAAGAGCGGGAGGAATGGTGGCAGTGGACGCAACGACTTCCCTTAATCGGCACAATAGAGATTCAAAGATGCTCCGCACTACATGTCAGTGAGGATATTGAATTAAAGACCTTTATCGATGCGAGTATCAGCGCGTATGCAGCTCCAGGATAGACGGAAAGTTTCTTAGTTCACTTGTAGCATTGAAAACGCGAGTGGCACCTCTCAAGCTGGTATTTATCCCAAGGTTGTTTTGGATGAAGGTACTGTTAAAAAATTCAGATTGCAGTGTGCTTACATGCCCTGATGTGTGAAAATCGAAGAGATCCATTTAGTGCCCATTAGTAATACTGGATTCGAGAATGAATGACTAAAATAGTGGTATCTCTGAAAACCACTTCACTTAAAAATGTGTCGAAGCCAAAGCAGGCTACAATTAAAAAACCCACATTTCCACAAACGTGTACATCAGAAATCCTTTCGGATAATGTACATCCAAAACCAAATGTACAAGCGTATGCCCAAGCTATAGTATCCGAAAAAGAACAAACAAATATCTCACCTGACTCAGTTACAAACGTATTGTCAATTATACTTTCAAAGCTTGAGGAACAAAGTAGAACGAATTAACTTATTTTGAAATGCTAGTTAAACTCGAAAATATTATTCGCATCAAACGAACCCCACCTTCGACTTGAGTAGATTTCTAAGAAATTCTTACTCAATATTGAATTGAATTGTATATGCAAGAAAAATATATCGACATCTGTTTAATATCCGAAAGGTTACCTCGGATATCATGCTCTGCATCCATCGAATAAGGCTATTGATCTTAAATTAGAAATCGAAACAATGCAAGTTAGCTCTATATAAGTTAGCAGAAGGCACCCCTTTATGAAGATATCTTCTGTTTACTGCCCACCGCAATACAAGAATGAGAAATTTTACTTTGAAAACTTGCATAATTCCCTTATACAGCGTTTTGTCATCGGAGGGTATTTTAATGCAATACGTACATTCTGGGGATCTAGATACATATCACAGAAAGGTAGGATGATTTATGGAGTATGTAGCAAGTACAATACCGAATTTCATTCTACGGGTAAGTCAACTTACTGGCCAAATGATGTTACAAAAATACCAGATTTGATCGAATTTTTCATAGTAAAATGTGTGCCGTCTAATCGAATCAAATTGACGAATGCTTTGATCTTTTCTCTGATCATTCTTCGGTCATTCTAACAACGAGCGAGTCAATCATTAGAAATGAAAACCAAAAACGATATTGAAAACAATATTCGACTGGGTGTATCGCTTATATCCCCATTGAAACTTGAAGTCGCGGTTGACTCCTTTACCGATACCGTCCAAAAAGCAGCATGGAATAATACTATTCAACAACACCATATAGAGAGCTATAGTAATATCAAGTACCCATACGAAAGAAAAAAGAGACAAAAAAGAAAAGCTCGAAAAAACTCGATAAAACAGATCTCAATCGGTTGAGTAACATGCTATCAAATTCGATTAAAAACTTGGAAAAGAATCGAATTATCCACATTGGAAAGCAAAAAAAGTCATAAAACTATCAAAAAAGCGCTGTACCACCAATTAGGGTAACTCAAGACGTTTGGGCAAAAAAAGCAAAAGCAGACGTTTTTGCCGCACATCTTGAGGAAACATTTAAACCATTTAAGGTCCAGAAAACATTCATTTATTCGAAACTACAACCGATAGTAAACTAGTTAGATATGCAAGTATTGCCGAGCTTAAAGGGATGTACAGAAATAAAAGCCTAAAAAAGCTCCGGGTTATTACCTAATTACAGTAGAACTTCTTAAAATGTTGCCCGTAAAATCATTAACTAAACTCCTCTACTTTGTAAATGCAGCACGTAGATTAGAATACAAAACCAAGACAGTGGAAAGTCGCAGAAGAGATTATGGTTCCCAAACCAGGAAAATCACCGAATGAATCTTACAGACCTCTTCCACTTCTTAAAATAATTTCAAAAGTTTTTGAAAGGGTATTACTCTGTCGCTTACACCCCATTATTGATCAGAAAAGCATTTTACCTGACCATCAATTTGGGTTTAGAAGTTTATCGAATTACTGATGTAATTGAGAAAGCTATCAAAGAAAAGGAAATTTGCTCAGCCGTATTTCTTGACGTGTCGCGAGCTTTTGACAAAGTTTGGCATAGAGGCCTCAATGCAAGCCAAGACAAGTTCTGCCTGAAACATTATATAAAATCCTCGTGTCGTATCTTGAGCATAGACTCTTCCGTGTGAAACTTGGAAACGAATATTCGGATTTCAAAGAAATATTGGCAGGAGTACCCCAAGGAAGTGTTCTTGGACCACTCTTGTACCTCCTATTTACACGTGATATCCCGCAAACAAACGATACAATAGTGGCCACGTTTGGTGACTCTTAACGAGATCCTGGCGCATTGCACTTAAGAGAGCAAATCGATTCATGTAGATTTTTCCTGTAAGCGGAAACACAATTTGCCAGTATTTCTCAATACGGTTCGAGTCCCTTTTGCAAATGAAGCGAATTATCTCGGAATGACACTCGATGCAAAATTAAAATGTAAGTCGCATGTGAAAAATAAATGCGAAGAACTTAAAAATAAATACAGAGTACTGTATTGGTTACTCGGAAAATATTCGAAGCTTAACCTTGAAAACAAGCTGCTATTATAAAAGCAAGTGCTAAAGCCGGTCTGGACATATGGTATTCAACTATGGGGTTTTACTACTGAAACGAATCTAAGTATTTTACAAACGTTTGTAAACAAAATGCTTAGATCATATATATATATATAAAAAATGAAGATCTAGATCTGGGTATTCCCGCGGTTAAAGATGAAACGACAAATTTTGCAAACAAACATAAAAAACGTTTATTGGGACAAGTTAACACAACAGTCCTCCAAATTCTTGACGAAACAAATTTATTGCGGCGACTTCAAAGAACTAAGTCCGTAGATTTGGCCCGATAATAACAATCCGCGCTATAAATTGCGGAGAAAGCACGAACTCTCTCAGAAAAGTTATCTGCCAAACATTCATTACTCGTGATAAAAAAATTGCTAGATAAGTCGAATACTAAGTTGCAATACAAATACAAAAAGGGTGGTGGTGTTGGTGGGTTAAGGTCTCACAATACTTTTGGCACATGCTCATCGTGTCTTTCGAGATTTCCACCAGCCCACGGAAAAAAAAACACTTCACGAACAATCAAGAAACTGCGGAAACCACTGAGAATATGCCATCTCTTTCTAGATCAGTATGTGGAGTGGTGTAAATATAGGTGAAGCGACAACCAGCGACTTAGTCTAAATTGTGACCCGAACGTGATTTGAATAGTGTTGACTGAGTGAACTACCTAAGTGAATTTTGGATAGGGATTAATTTGAGCAAATTTAATCGTTGGTATAGAATTTCAAACTACCTCATTGCATAACCAGGCGAAAAACGTTGTTTTTTGTCGAATTAAAAAAATTTCCGATAAACTGTCTAAGCAATACGTTGCGACAAGGACATTGTGCCTTGTGCTGTTCAAGCAAGTGTTAAAATGTTTAAAATCCGCCCACTGCCACGTCCCTTTTTTTAGAAAAACCTTATTTAAGGCCAAACCGATAACAATTTTGATAAAATGACTTAACAACATATCTAGACAATCCTCATGTCTATATTTCGTCTTTACAAAGTTTTTTGCCAAGCGGCGTATGCAGTAAAATAACATTTATCGGTAAAATTTTAAGCATTTCGAAAAAAATGTTGATGCAAAATAATTGATTATGGTTACATAAAAATTTCTTTTATATATATCATTTTTACCCAGGCGCTTTAATACAAAAACCTTTTGTATATCCTGCGCCTAACATATGCAGGAAAAAAACGTTGTTTTTGGTCGAAATATACAAGATTTTGATAAACTGTCTGAACAATATGTTGCGACAATTTCAATTTTAATATTTGTTTGCTACAAAACCCACATTTAAAGGATATTAATTTAAGGATGGGATCGGAAAGGTTATAAAACGATCCACACAGTTGATTGTAGCCTCCTCATATGTTTTTGCATGCAAACGCCTCCAAAAATTGGGCTTGAGTTAAAATGATGTGCAAAACAAATGTTTATATTACCATAACCAATGATGTGCATCAAAATTTTGTTCGAAATGCTTAAAAATTTTACCAAAAAAAGTTTTTTTTTACTAAAAATGCCCCCAAAAGTGGGCGTGGCAATATAGACATTGCAGACAATAAGATTGTGTAGATATGTTTTCAGACTCTTTTTTCAAAATCTATATCGGTTTGGCATAAGACTACGTTTTTCAGGAAAAATGGCGCGGCAGTGGGTTGGATTCCAAAAATTGTTACGATTGTTCTCCCTTGTCGGTAAGAGAGTCTACGTACCAAATTTCAAAACTGTAGCCCAAAACTCAAGGCCCAAAATTCGGTGCCACACAGACGGGCGAACGGACAGACAAAAATGGCTAGATCGACTCAGCTAGCGATTCTCAGTCCTTCCATATACCTTGAGGTATACTTTGCGAAATTATTTCTCTATGTTACAAACTTAATGGGAGAACAAATATACCTGTTTAGCAATTAAAAGTCGAATTTAACACGTAATAATATTTAACTTTATTAAATTGAATCAATTCAAATTATATAGTTCGCTGGTTCGAACATTTTAGATGTTAACTGTGTGGCTGCTTGAACATAAAAATGAGGACTATGCGGGGGAATAAAATTATATTTGATGCCTTCTGCTGCCATTGTTTCCATAACCATTGCTTGGTACTCCTTTGATAGAACCAATTGTGACATCTCAGGTAACACTTGAGCTGCTAAATAGAAATTTGTACCATTATCCGAATACATTGCTTTTAATTTACCACGCCTCGCAATAAATCTTCTAAGAGCCATCAAAAACGCATCTGTCGTTAATTCCGTTACCATTTCTAGGTGAAGGGCCTTTGTGGTCATATAGACAAATAAGGCAATGTACCCCTTTACCAACTCAGGTCTCCGTCCCTTAGAAAAACGAAGTATTATTGGACCTACATAGTAGAAACCGGTGTGGGCAAATGCAAAGGATGGTTCGATTCGACGTAATGACAAATTTCCCATTATTTGAGATGACGTAGACGGTCAAAAGCGAAAAGACCTGATACAGTCATGTACGATTTTCCTGATTAAATTTCTGCTACCGAATATCAAGTATTGTCGAATTAATGAGAATGTCCAGAAACTCCAATATGAAGATTTATTAGATGGGAAACTCACAAGGTAATAATAGTAAATCGATGATGTTTGGGTAATAGTATAGGATGCTTTATAGTGAAGATGGTTTGGGTGTTGTAGAACGAGGGTAGACTCTGATTGGCTAGAACTTGGCAATGTCCAGTGGTTGTAACTCTGACTACACATCAAGTGTCTATTTTTTACCTCCAAGTGGTAACCATCGGGTACTGGTCTCATCCAACCGGATTTGGCTTGCTAAGCTATAAGCGCGAGTGTTAATAACACGACGAAAAACAGCAACACTATAAACAGCCAGTTCAGAATGGCACAGAAGGAATACCAGGCCTGCTGTCCCAGGCGAACCTAGACAAGCTGCTTCGACATATTCGGACAACGGCAGCTCTCATTCCCGTAGCGGATACTGATGGCCCCGTGTCCCAAGGGTATCTAATAAATAGGAACTGGCTCTCCAGGTTGGTGGTTGTGCTTTGGGTTAACTACCCAACCATGGAAAAAAACTCTATCTTACGAAGCAACCAATAGCCTCGGAAAGGACTGATTTTATTGTTGACGAACCTCCCAACTGAAAAAAGGACAACGACGTTCGTATCTGCACCTAGAATATAAGAACATTAAGCAGGATAGGTGCAAGCGAACAACTGGCGGAAGCCCTAAACTGCTACAAAGCAGACATTACTGCCATCCAGGAAATACGATGGGATGGGCCGGACAAAAAGAGGATGAAAAACTGTGACATCTAATACGGACCGTGTTATAGTGAGCAGTAACAGCGACTATTCGGATGCGGATTTATAAGTTCCAGGCTTAGGCAAGAAGTCTTATGTTTCCAAGACATTAGCGAACGCATTGTAACGATCCGCATCAAGGCTTAATTCTCCAACAGTAGCCTTATATGCGCTCACGCCCCAACGAAGGAAAAGGATGATATAGCTAAGGACTGCTTCTATGAGCTCCTTGACAAAACCTTTGAGCGACTACCGAAGTACGATGTTAAAATCGTGGTGGGAGATTTTAACGCAAAGGTAGGAAGAGAAGACATCTTTAGCAGTATTGTCGGAAAACATAGCCTACATGACAACACGTCTGGTAACGGACTTAGGCTAATTGACTTCGCTCCGGAACGAAGTGCCACTATAGCCAGCACACGGTTTCTTCACCCTGATATAGCTCTATAGGCAGAGAGGAAGAGAAGAACACCGGCTTTTTATAAAGAAGAAAAAAGAGCAAGAAAAGCGCGCGATCGAGGATATAGAGAGGTCCAAGAAAGATGTTCGCAAGTTTTACCAAAGTGTAAAACATCAAAGCCAAGGATACAAGGCTCGAACAGAATCCTGTCGAGATGAACAAGGAAATATCGTAGTTAAGACACAGTCGATGCTGAGGATATAGAAGAACCACTTCTGCAGACTGTTAAACGGAGATGACGAACAAAATTCCGCTGTCAGGCTGAACGAACCATTCAATATTGGCAACGACAGCGAAAGCTGCCAACCACCCGACCTGAGTGAAGTGAGGATAGCAATATCTTAACTGAAGCTTAATAAGGCTGCCGGAAATGACGGCCTTCCCGCCGAGCATTATATAGCCGGCGGAGATGACTTGGTAAGTAACATCCACCAACTGATAAGCCGAATCTGGTCGGAAGAAAGTATGCCTGAAGAATGGAACCTCAGCATCATTTGCCCGATCCACACAATGGAGACCCTCTAAGCTGCGCCAACTACAGAGGCATAATTATCCTCAACATCGCCTACAAAATTCTATCTGCCGTAATACGTGAACGCCTGAAACCGTTTACCAACAACCTGATCGGCCCTGTGTGGTTTTAGGCCACGAATGTCCACAACCGATCAAATCTTCACACTTCGGCAGATCCTGGAAAAAGCCCATGAAGTCCTAATCGATACCCACCACCTATTCATCGATTTCAAAGCCGCATACGACAGCATTTTTAGAGACGAACTATACAGAGCTTTGTTTTGGGATACCGCCCAAACTCGTCCGTTTATGTAGGATGACGATCTAGAATCGCTGCTCCATCAGGGTTGGAAACGACCTCACTGACACATTCGATACCAAAAAAGGATTTAGGCAAGGCGATGCGCTGTCATGTGACAATTCAAATTAGCCGTTCGTGAATTTTTAATTGGCAAAATTTTTTTACAAATTTGTTTTGATTATTAGTGAAGCAATTTAAAAGCATTTTGCAATTAAAAATCCAAACTACTATCACGTTGCACTGTAAAAATGTCAATAAAATTTTCCTCTCAGTGACGCGGATTATCATATCTTCACCGACGAATCGAATAAGTTTTTGTGCGCTGCTTTTACTTTGAAAATAGTTGTGTATTATAAATAATATTACTAAAATCAGTGATAAAACTATAATCAACATAAAAAAATAAATAATAGCTGGTATATCTCGTCTGTTGATTTCCCAAGAACTTCTTCAGATCCAAAAACAAGCGAAGTTGAGGTATTGATCCTGATGAATTTCCATCATTCCTCATGAACCCTGCGAGTGCCTATTCCATTGTAGTAACTTTAATAACCAGTAGTTAATCTTTAAGCCTAGACGGTGAGATTGTACATAAATTGGGTGCAACAACATTACTTTAGTACATCGTTTCAATTTTCGCTGCTGCCACCCGCCATGGACATAATGTCCTTAGCGATAGTCCCGAATCAGACGATACCGGAGAAACTCTACTTGATGTTCTCAAAGATGTAAGTACATTTAAAGCATTCAAGTGTTATTGCCGGCATGAAAAGAAGTCACAGGATGAAACATCGACAATGCAGGCGGTCTGTTGCGCATCTGATAGCTTTGTCTTTCCGAAATGTGGTACATGAAAAAAGAAATTTTTAATAAACAGCTCATTTCCACATTAACTTTATTTATTGTTGGTTCCTACAAACACTTGTTATCATTGACCTAAATTAAAACTGAATCAAGGTTACAGTGGATGAAAACAATCATTCGAGTTCTGTCGTCTACTTACTCCGACATTATAATGTATACTGTATACTTCAACTATACGAATAAGTTTACTGATTGAAAGTAAAATCCAATCAACTACGGTTATAATATGTTTCATATTTATCAATTAAAGCAAACGCTTTTTAAAATGTTTTATATTTGTATTCGCACAAGCAAAGTAAAAACATAGCTACGGTACAAATACATACCATAAAAATTAGGCGCTAAGGAAAGAAATCCGATTTTAGACTCATTTACAAAGTATATACTTATTTTTTCTATGAATTCAACTCCCACATGACGTCTAGGTTTATAAATGTTTGGCATTAAATGCGGATGGATCTGGATTATCGCTGTTCGCGGCGCAGTTCGTCAGGACATACATCGATGCTGATGCAGTGATAAGTAATCAAGGTGTGGAACACAGTTGGCAGAGAATAACCCATTCTTTTCTTTATGCTTGTGGACAACCAAACCTACTAAGTAGATCACAAATAGTTGGAGCAGATGCAGAATCCAAACAGTGTTCAACTTTAAGTACCAAATTTGGAAAATATAAAAACTTGTCATCAAATGTATGTAAGTATTAAACTCTCTGTTATATTGACTATGTTTATTGTAATCGGCTTTTTCGTAGACTCAGCTTTACCTAACAACGAACAGCAATAGCAACAATCCAACTCTTACATCGGAACTCAAACATGGATCAACAATCAAGCAGAACTAAATTTAAAACAGCAACTCAGCAACAACACCAACTTCAACTTAAACCCTTCCTGAGGACACAACAGGTGCGTCTACAGTTTCATGAATGACTGTGCCACTAGCCCATGTACTGATCAGTTAGACAACGACGATCCATTTTCAATAAAAACTCAGCATTTACATTTCTGTTGTATTTTCCAAACTAATTTTAAGTTATAAAATTTTTAAATACTACTTACTATAAGTTATACTACTCGTGTCAATAACTTCTTACAACGAAAATGTGGCATAATAATACCAAAAAGCTTTAAAAATTGGAATAGAACAAAATATTTCCTTTCAACAGTAAGCTGTAGTGTATGTTTTTGTAGGTGAGTTCTTACGAAAGTTTTGCTATCGGAAAGTTTGTTAACTTCAACTGCCACAAACATAAATTCTAAACTATCGGTCTAATTTGTTCTTCTCTCTTGTTAAGATGAAGTGTTGACAAAGAATGGAAATTAGCAACACAGACAGCTGATCGTATAAGAATATTCCTTCCGTAAGAACAAATGTGATATTTGTGAAGAAAAACAATGCAGGTAATACAATCAGACTAATTTCAAGTACATCTAGATATATAATAAGTGATATTCCTTTCTTGTAGGATGGACAAAAGTGATGTGGTTCGTACATAAAATAACTGTCAAGCAAACAAACAGAGGACCTCAACAAGGAACGTTAAAGTCACTTCCTAAGAAACGACGACACAATATTACATTACATATCTTCACCCAATTCCATAGTACAATGACAAAACAACACACACTGTCATGTTCGGCCCGGACAAGTGTTGACAGATAACGCATTGAGGAACAAACCCACGCATTTTTATCAATTACTTGTGAACCCTGACACAACATACAAAATTCGTGTAAACCATAAAGCAAGTAGTTAATGAGGGTTCGTTGCTTAGCAAATTCTCGCCATCCGTTAATCGACCAATCAAAATTTACTTTTCAGAGGACACGAAACCAGACGGGCGTGAGAAGGTAATAATTAAATTTGAGAAATTTCGGCAATCGTTAACTGGTTGTCATTTATTTTATGTGGAGTCCAGATCCAGATGCAGAGAACCAAGTGACTGGGATAAAGATGCACCACCACAGATTCCCGACCCATCGGCTGCCAGTTAGTTGGATGAAGAACCAGCAATGAAAGTAAAGTAAATTAGTAAACGATGACAGAAAGCAAAATTCTAGTCCAAAGGTGAAGAAGGCTGATTCAGAAGTGAAAGAGACAACAGAACCATCAGCAACGAAAAGTGTTGGCTGTGGCCAGCAGTGAAGAAGAAGAAATAGAAGAATAGGAGGAAGGTGTAAATAAGGAGCATCAAAGCACAGAAGCTTCCAAAGAGACCGAAGTAAGTTAACGAAACAAAGTCATTTCATATTCAGTTGCCAAACAATACATTTTCGTTATAGGAGCGAACAACCCCACCTGCAATATAAGGTAATCGAGAGCGCAATCAACGTAAAGATTAGAAAATTTTAACTAAAGCTATATTTAATATGCATTACCAAAACTCAAAAAAGAACGACTGATTAATCATTTATATTGATATTGTAACACAAAGAAAAAACCCAATCGACAGTGTCGCTTAATCCACTGTGTGGGTCGTTTTATACCCTATCCCATCCCATCCTTAAAATTCATATCCCTTAACACGTTCGCGCACGGTATCTATTTTTGATGACTTGCGGTGGTGCATTTTGAATATTTCAAAAACTATTGTACTTAGAAACATTTCGATTGGACTGAAATGACTTTTGGAGTAATATTGTTAAATATTTATAGTTTTTACAGTTTGGTTTTTGGGACATATATAAACGTACTGCGCGTATTGATGCACAAAAACTTCCCACAGACACATGACGTCTATAAACGTCAAACGTGATTACTCGTCCAATGCCCAGATAAATAATATTATGATTATAATTATTATTATTATTAGTAGATATACATATATATTACATATTTTTATTATGCAAGCGACAGAGAAACACAAACAAACACATGTAGACTAGAACTTCATTTATTTCCTCAAAGGAAGGTATAGAACATAAATAAACTCAAAATAAAAGAAAGTATAATAATGACAATAAGTATTATTTTAGTTGAAAAATTCGGGTAACTCAGCGTGGAAGTCTCGGAAACAAGTTGCACATAGTGGTGGGTTATCCACACAAGAATCACACTGTAGGGAGGTTTCGCGGCGAATATTTTTTTTGTAGCACTGACGGCATTTTCGGAAGGTTGATTTCATCTTCCTCTGTATTACAGGTATCTTTTCAGGAAAATGCGGCGACTTTACGTTATCAGGTTTAAAGCTTTTGACAGATAAAAAGTCCCGGCCATCTTTAAAGCTTTCCGGAAATTGCATAAGATCTCGTATAAGATCCTCTCGAAATTCCAAATATTCAATTTTTTTTTCGAATGTTTTTTATATATGAAATATGCGTTGAAAACAGCTACATCTATGAGGTGGAATATAACTTTTTTGTACCAACGCACAGTTTTACGAGGACTGGAGTAGTATGAAACCATTTGATCAAGCCTGTCGACTCCGCCCATGTTGACATTATATTCTTCTACTTCATGAGGCTTCGTAGAAGCAACTTTGTAACGATTATATACAGCTTTTAAAACTGGATGATATGCTGTAGTTATCATATGCAAGTCTCTGTTATCTCTCCATTTAGATATGTAAACATTATTTTGCCTTCTCCATATATATTCACCCTTTTTAAGTTTTTGATTTATAACTTCTTTTGGGTTATTTTTTCTGTTTGAGCGCAAAGTCCCAGTTGTATGGGTTCGAAGAGCCAATAGTTTATTGGAGAGAATGACGCTATTCTAATAGTTATCCATAAACAAATAATGACCTTTGGAAAGGTAAGGATTGATAAGACGTAAAACCAAGTTATTTATTTTTGATTCTCCTTTTGCTATTTCATTTAGGTCTTTTCCCTGGTAAATTTCAATGCTTAGGGCGTAACCATCAGGATCGCACAGCACGAAAACTTTTATACCATACTTTGCTTTTTTATTTTTTATGTACTGTCGGAAATGCAAGCGACCTCTATGGAGCAACAATGATTCATCAATGCACAAATTTCTTTCTGGCTTATACACGTTTTGAAATTGCTGGTTGAATAAATTCAAAATACCCATAACTTTGAGAGTATACTTGTCTTGGATGTCGGAGTTTGAATTGAAACACCTCAATATTTCTTCGAACCGACGACCCGACATTACATTTGGAAATACGGGATGATAGTAGAGAGGATTTCTAGAAAATGCATTTCGAATTTTCGCTGGCTTGAATTGGGCTTGGAGAAAACATAAACCAATAAATTTGAGAATTTCCGAAGAATCAACGGTTCGAAAATTGGGTTGTGAACGATTACGCAGATTTTTTGAATTTTTGTTTTTGAACAGCCGCTGCCCATAGACGTTAGTACAGTTGACTAAAAGATAAACGATAGTATTCGTACACATCAAATCAAAGGCTTTTCTCGGTGTAATTTCTGAACAAAGCGATATTTGTATACCCGAGTTGCTGCTGTCAAAGCAGGTTTCGTATCACCGTACCAAGTTTCGTCGCTTTCTACATCTAAATCGGGTAATTTTCCTTCATCTGACGGATCTTCTGGTGGAGGTATCTTACCTAATGTGCTGCTACTGCTACTACTATCGCATTCGCCAGCAACGAAGTCAGGGTCAAGGTCACTTCCTGCACTGAATGGCTCTTCATCCGAACTATCTTCAATATTAGAATCACTATTTTTGAGCATCTGCTCAACCTTGCGAGTTCTTTTGTCATCCATGATAGCTTACTACAAAATGTATGTCAGAAACGCTCTTCCTACTAAATAGTTCATAATATTACCTTTTATTCGGGATCACTACTAAAAAGAAGAAAATTCTAGGAAATACCTACTTTATTAAATTTTTTAATTTTTATTTTTGGAAACCGTTGCACTCACAACGACATTAAAAATGAAACTAATGCGATTTGTATGATGGCTATGACGTGTCTACACGTCATGTCGTTACATTTTTTAAACATGATTGTTCATGTCCCATCAAACCCAAACAGGCATATTATTGCTAAAATCAGCAGTAGAACGGATATGATTACTGCTGCTGGTGCGTATAATATTAGGTTTCCTTTAAACTCAGTGTTATTGAAGACATATATACACGTCTTGCTGAAAAAAGGAGATTTTTAAATGACGTGTATGCACGTCATGCACCACCGAGAGAGCCGACGAAGACGTGTATACACGTTACGTGCGCGAACGTGTTAAATGTGGGTCTTATGACAATGAAATATTAAAATTTAAATTGTCGCAACATGTTGTTCAGACAGTTTATCAAGAACTTGTATGGTTTCTCCTGCATATGGTTTGGCATAGGCTATAAAAATGGTTTTTGTATGAAAACGCCCCCAAAAAGTGGGCATGGGTATAAATTGATATACAGAAGTCATATTTATATTATAAAAACCAATTATTTTGCATCAACTTTTTTTCGAAATGTTTAAAATTTTTATCGAAAAATGTTTTTTTTACCGAAAATACAGATATTAAGATTGTCTAGGTATGTTGTTCATATGTAGAACTATGTTTTTCTAAAAAATAGGCGTGGCAGTGCGCGGATTTCAAAATTGTTTACACTTGTTCTGCTGGGAGTAACAACAAACACATGTAAAAAATTTCAGCATCCTAGCTCAAAATTTAAGGCCCAAAAACTGGTGACGTACGGACGCTCGGACGGACGGACAGACATGGCCAAATCGACTCAGCTATCGATTCTGAGTGGATCCATATACTCTGAGTTATACCTAGCTCAAGTTTTTCTTTATGTTACAAATTATGTATCAAAACTAATATACCCCTATGGGATAGGGTATAAAAATAATGTATAGAATTTAATTTCATTAAAGGCAGCAATTTGTTTTTAGTTTGAAGTGTTTTTACAGAAGTCTAAATTGTAAATGAAAATTAAATACCAAGCTTTGCAAAGGGTTTTTATTTAATCCAGGTAGCAAGTTGCTCGAAACATAAAAGCCAAACAACTGAACTAGTGGAAGCTCTAAGCTGCTATAGTTGTCCTCGAGGAAATACTATGGGATGGCCTGGCAAAAGGAGTACAACAAGCTGTAACAGCATGGCATTTGTTAAAATAAGCAGGAGCAGCGATTGTTCCGATTGTCATAAGAGATGGACTTTGCCCAGTAGTCTCATGCTTCACAGACATCAACAAACGCATTGCAGCAATCTGCATCGAGGGTAAATTCGGCAACATAAGCCTAATATGCGCTTAATCTCCGAATTCGTGAAGTTGAGCGTAAGTGGCTTGAAAGCTTTTTATCGCAAAGATTACAAAGTTACCCTGTAGTAATGGGTATTGCTTTGGACTTCTTGGTTTGATCAGTTCGTGGCCTAAAGCCACGCTGATGAGGGCGGATCAGGTTGTTGGGGACGGTTTTGGTGTTCACATATATCTTGCAGGCTATGCTTAGGATACTTGTGCCGCTTGCAATTTCAGTTTTTCGATATTAATTTTCTTCACAAATATCACATTTGTTCTTACGGAAGGAATATTCTTATACGATCAGCTGTCTGTGTTGCTAATTTCCATTCTTTGTCAACACTTCATCTTAACAAGAGAGAAGAACAAATTAGACCGATAGTTTAGAATTTATGTTTGTGGCAGTTGAAGTTAACAAACTTTCCGATAGCAAAACTTTCGTAAGAACCCACCTACAAAAACATACACTACAGCTTACTGTTGAAAGGAAATATTTTGTTCTATTCCAATTTTTAAAGCTTTTTGGTATTATTATGCCACATTTTCGTTGTAAGAAGTTATTGACACGAGTAGTATAACTTATAGGAAGTAGTATTTAAAAATTTTATAACTTAAAATTAGTTTGGAAAATACAACAAAAATTTAAATGCTGAGTTTTTATTGAAAATGGATCGTTGTTGTCTAACTGATCAGTACATGGGCTAGTGGCACAGTCATTCATGAAACTGTAGTTTTCGCGCATGTGACGCACCTGTTGTGTCCTCAGGAAGGGTTTAAGTTGAAGTTGGTGTTGTTGCTGAGTTGCTGTTTTAAATTTAGTTCTGCTTGATTGTTGATCCATGTTTGAGTTCCGATGTAAGAGTTGGATTGTTGCTATTGCTGTTCGTTGTTTGGTAAAGCTGAGTCTACGAAAAAGCCGATTACAATAAACATAGTCAATATAACAGAGAGTTTAATACTTACATACATTTGATGACAAGTTTTTATATTTTCCAAATTTGGTACTTAAAGTTGAACACTGTTTGGATTCTGCATCTGCTCCAACTATTTGTGATCTACTTAGTAGGTTTGGTTGTCCACAAGCATAAAGAAAAGAATGGGTTATTCTCTGCCAACTGTATTCCACACCTTGCATCAGCATCGATGTATGTCCTGACGAACTGCGCCGCGAACAGCGATAATCCAGATCCATCCGCATTTTATGCCAAACATTTATAAACCTTGACGTCATGTGGGAGTTGAATTCATAGAAAAAATAAGTATATACTTTGTAAATGAGTCTAAAATCGGATTTCTTTCCTTAGCGCCTAATTTTTATGGTATGTATTTGTACCGTAGCTATGTTTTTACTTTGCTTGTGCGAATAAAAATATAAAACATTTTAAAAAGCGTTTGCTTTAATTGATAAATATGAAACATATTATAACCGTAGTTGATTGGATTTTACTTTCAATCAGTAAACTTATTCGTATAGTTTAAGTATACAGTATACATTATAATGTCGGAGTAAGTAGACGACAGAACTCGAATGATTGTTTTCATCCACTGTAACCTTGATTCAGTTTTAATTTAGGTCAATGATAACAAGTGTTTGTAGGAACCAACAATAAATAAAGTTAATGTGGAAATGAGCTGTTTATTAAAAAATTCTTTTTTCATGTACCACATTTCGGAAAGACAAAGCTATCAGATGCGCAACAGACCGCCTGCATTGTCGATGTTTCATCCTGTGACTTCTTTTCATGCCGGCAATAACACTTGAATGCTTTAAATGTACTTACATCTTTGAGAACATCAAGTAGAGTTTCTCCGGTATCGTCTGATTCGGGACTATCGCTAAGGACATTATGTCCATGGCGGGTGGCAGCAGCGAAAATTGAAACGATGTACTAAAGTAATGTTGTTGCACCCAATTTATGTACAATCTCACCGTCTAGGCTTAAAGATTAACTACTGGTTATTAAAGTTACTACAATGGAATAGGCACTCGCAGGGTTCATGAGGAATGATGGAAATTCATCAGGATCAATACCTCAACTTCGCTTGTTTTTGGATCTGAAGAAGTTCTTGGGAAATCAACAGACGAGATATACCAGCTATTATTTATTTTTTTATGTTGATTATAGTTTTATCACTGATTTTAGTAATATTATTTATAATACACAACTATTTTCAAAGTAAAAGCAGCGCACAAAAACTTATTCGATTCGTCGGTGAAGATATGATAATCCGCGTCACTGAGAGGAAAATTTTATTGACATTTTTACAGTGCAACGTGATAGTAGTTTGGATTTTTAATTGCAAAATGCTTTTAAATTGCTTCACTAATAATCAAAACAAATTTGTAAAAAAATTTTGCCAATTAAAAATTCACGAACGGCTAATTTGAATTGTCACATGACAGCGCATCGCCTTGCCTAAATCCTTTTTTGGTATCGAATGTGTCAGTGAGGTCGTTTCCAACCCTGATGGAGCAGCGATTCTAGATCGTCATCCTACATAAACGGACGAGTTTGGGCGGTATCCCAAAACAAAGCTCTGTATAGTTCGTCTCTAAAAATGCTGTCGTATGCGGCTTTGAAATCGATGAATAGGTGGTGGGTATCGATTAGGACTTCATGGGCTTTTTCCAGGATCTGCCGAAGTGTGAAGATTTGATCGGTTGTGGACATTCGTGGCCTAAAACCACACAGGGCCGATCAGGTTGTTGGTAAACGGTTTCAGGCGTTCACGTATTACGGCAGATAGAATTTTGTAGGCGATGTTGAGGATAATTATGCCTCTGTAGTTGGCGCAGCTTAGAGGGTCTCCATTGTGTGGATCGGGCAAATGATGCTGAGGTTCCATTCTTCAGGCATACTTTCTTCCGACCAGATTCGGCTTATCAGTTGGTGGATGTTACTTACCAAGTCATCTCCGCCGGCTATATAATGCTCGGCGGGAAGGCCGTCATTTCCGGCAGCCTTATTAAGCTTCAGTTAAGATATTGCTATCCTCACTTCACTCAGGTCGGGTGGTTGGCAGCTTTCGCTGTCGTTGCCAATATTGAATGGTTCGTTCAGCCTGACAGCGGAATTTTGTTCGTCATCTCCGTTTAACAGTCTGCAGAAGTGGTTCTTCTATATCCTCAGCATCGACTGTGTCTTAACTACGATATTTCCTTGTTCATCTCGACAGGATTCTGTTCGAGCCTTGTATCCTTGGCTTTGATGTTTTACACTTTGGTAAAACTTGCGAACATCTTTCTTGGACCTCTCTATATCCTCGATCGCGCGCTTTTCTTGCTCTTTTTTCTTCTTTATAAAAAGCCGGTGTTCTTCTCTTCCTCTCTGCCTATAGAGCTATATCAGGGTGAAGAAACCGTGTGCTGGCTATAGTGGCACTTCGTTCCGGAGCGAAGTCAATTAGCCTAAGTCCGTTACCAGACGTGTTGTCATGTAGGCTATGTTTTCCGACAATACTGCTAAAGATGTCTTCTCTTCCTACCTTTGCGTTAAAATCTCCCACCACGATTTTAACATCGTACTTCGGTAGTCGCTCAAAGGTTTTGTCAAGGAGCTCATAGAAGCAGTCCTTAGCTATATCATCCTTTTCCTTCGTTGGGGCGTGAGCGCATATAAGGCTACTGTTGGCGAATTAAGCCTTGATGCGGATCGTTACAATGCGTTCGCTAATGTCTTGGAAACATAAGACTTCTTGCCTAAGCCTGGAACTTATAAATCCGCATCCGAATAGTCGCTGTTACTGCTCACTATAACACGGTCCGTATTAGATGTCACAGTTTTTCATCCTCTTTTTGTCCGGCCCATCCCATCGTATTTCCTGGATGGCAGTAATGTCTGCTTTGTAGCAGTTTAGGGCTTCCGCCAGTTGTTCGCTTGCACCTATCCTGCTTAATGTTCTCATATTCTAGGTGCAGATACGAACGTCGTTGTCCTTTTTTCATTTGAATTCATAGAAAAAATAAGTATATACTTTGTAAATGAGTCTAAAATCGGATTTCTTTCCTTAGCGCCTAATTTTTATGGTATGTATTTGTACCGTAGCTATGTTTTTACTTTGCTTGTGCGAATAAAAATATAAAACATTTTAAAAAGCGTTTGCTTTAATTGATAAATATGAAACATATTATAACCGTAGTTGATTGGATTTTACTTTCAATCAGTAAACTTATTCGTATAGTTGAAGTATACAGTATACATTATAATGTCGGAGTAAGTAGACGACAGAACTCGAATGATTGTTTTCATCCACTGTAACCTTGATTCAGTTTTAATTTGGGTCAATGATAACAAGTGTTTGTAGGAACCAACAATAAATAAAGTTAATGTGGAAATGAGCTGTTTATTAAAAAATTCTTTTTTCATGTACCACATTTCGGAAAGACAAAGCTATCAGATGCGCAACAGACCGCCTGCATTGTCGATGTTTCATCCTGTGACTTCTTTTCATGCCGGCAATAACACTTGAATGCTTTAAATGTACTTACATCTTTGAGAACATCAAGTAGAGTTTCTCCGGTATCGTCTGATTCGGGACTATCGCTAAGGACATTATGTCCATGGCGGGTGGCAGCAGCGAAAATTGAAACGATGTACTAAAGTAATGTTGTTGCACCCAATTTATGTACAATCTCACCGTCTAGGCTTAAAGATTAACTACTGGTTATTAAAGTTACTACAATGGAATAGGCACTCGCAGGGTTCATGAGGAATGATGGAAATTCATCAGGATCAATACCTCAACTTCGCTTGTTTTTGGATCTGAAGAAGTTCTTGGGAAATCAACAGACGAGATATACCAGCTATTATTTATTTTTTTATGTTGATTATAGTTTTATCACTGATTTTAGTAATATTATTTATAATACACAACTATTTTCAAAGTAAAAGCAGCGCACAAAAACTTATTCGATTCGTCGGTGAAGATATGATAATCCGCGTCACTGAGAGGAAAATTTTATTGACATTTTTACAGTGCAACGTGATAGTAGTTTGGATTTTTAATTGCAAAATGCTTTTAAATTGCTTCACTAATAATCAAAACAAATTTGTAAAAAAATTTTGCCAATTAAAAATTCACGAACGGCTAATTTGAATTGTCACATGACAGCGCATCGCCTTGCCTAAATCCTTTTTTGGTATCGAATGTGTCAGTGAGGTCGTTTCCAACCCTGATGGAGCAGCGATTCTAGATCGTCATCCTACATAAACGGACGAGTTTGGGCGGTATCCCAAAACAAAGCTCTGTATAGTTCGTCTCTAAAAATGCTGTCGTATGCGGCTTTGAAATCGATGAATAGGTGGTGGGTATCGATTAGGACTTCATGGGCTTTTTCCAGGATCTGCCGAAGTGTGAAGATTTGATCGGTTGTGGACATTCGTGGCCTAAAACCACACAGGGCCGATCAGGTTGTTGGTAAACGGTTTCAGGCGTTCACGTATTACGGCAGATAGAATTTTGTAGGCGATGTTGAGGATAATTATGCCTCTGTAGTTGGCGCAGCTTAGAGGGTCTCCATTGTGTGGATCGGGCAAATGATGCTGAGGTTCCATTCTTCAGGCATACTTTCTTCCGACCAGATTCGGCTTATCAGTTGGTGGATGTTACTTACCAAGTCATCTCCGCCGGCTATATAATGCTCGGCGGGAAGGCCGTCATTTCCGGCAGCCTTATTAAGCTTCAGTTAAGATATTGCTATCCTCACTTCACTCAGGTCGGGTGGTTGGCAGCTTTCGCTGTCGTTGCCAATATTGAATGGTTCGTTCAGCCTGACAGCGGAATTTTGTTCGTCATCTCCGTTTAACAGTCTGCAGAAGTGGTTCTTCTATATCCTCAGCATCGACTGTGTCTTAACTACGATATTTCCTTGTTCATCTCGACAGGATTCTGTTCGAGCCTTGTATCCTTGGCTTTGATGTTTTACACTTTGGTAAAACTTGCGAACATCTTTCTTGGACCTCTCTATATCCTCGATCGCGCGCTTTTCTTGCTCTTTTTTCTTCTTTATAAAAAGCCGGTGTTCTTCTCTTCCTCTCTGCCTATAGAGCTATATCAGGGTGAAGAAACCGTGTGCTGGCTATAGTGGCACTTCGTTCCGGAGCGAAGTCAATTAGCCTAAGTCCGTTACCAGACATGTTGTCATGTAGGCTATGTTTTCCGACAATACTGCTAAAGATGTCTTCTCTTCCTACCTTTGCGTTAAAATCTCCCACCACGATTTTAACATCGTACTTCGGTAGTCGCTCAAAGGTTTTGTCAAGGAGCTCATAGAAGCAGTCCTTAGCTATATCATCCTTTTCCTTCGTTGGGGCGTGAGCGCATATAAGGCTACTGTTGGCGAATTAAGCCTTGATGCGGATCGTTACAATGCGTTCGCTAATGTCTTGGAAACATAAGACTTCTTGCCTAAGCCTGGAACTTATAAATCCGCATCCGAATAGTCGCTGTTACTGCTCACTATAACACGGTCCGTATTAGATGTCACAGTTTTTCATCCTCTTTTTGTCCGGCCCATCCCATCGTACTTCCTGGATGGCAGTAATGTCTGCTTTGTAGCAGTTTAGGGCTTCCGCCAGTTGTTCGCTTGCACCTATCCTGCTTAATGTTCTCATATTCTAGGTGCAGATACGAACGTCGTTGTCCTTTTTTCATTTGGGAGGTTCGTCAACAATAAAATCAGTCCTTTCCGAGGCTATTGGTTGCTTCGTAAGATAGAGTTTTTTTCCATGGTTGGGTAGTTAACCCAAAGCACAATCACCAACCTGGAGAGCCAGTTCCTATTTATTAGATACCCTTGGGACACGGGGCCATCAGTATCCGCTACGGGAATGAGCGCTGCCGTTGTCCGAATATGTCGAAGCAGCTTGTCTAGGTTCGCCTGGGACAGCAGGCCTGGTATTCCTTCTGTGCCATTCTGAACTGGCTGTTTATAGTGTTGCTGTTTTTCGTCGTGTTATTAACACTCGCGCTTATAGCTTAGCAAGCAAAATCCGGTTGGATGAGACCAGTACCCGATGGTTACCACTTGGAGGTAAAAAATAGACACTTGATGTGTAGTCAGAGTTACAACCACTGGACATTGCCAAGTTCTAGCCAATCAGAGTCTACCCTCGTTCTACAACACCCAAACCATCTTCACTATAAAGCATCCTATACTATTACCCAAACATCATCGATTTACTAATATTACCTTGTGAGTTTCCCATCTAATTAATCTTCATATTGGAGTTTCTGGACATTCTCATTAATTCGACAATACTTGATATTCGGTAGCAGAAATTTAATCAGGTTACCAAGCAATGGTTATGGAAACAATGGCAGCAGAAGGCATCAAATATAATTTTATTCCCCCGCATAGTCCTCATTTTTGAGGACTTTGGGAAGCATGGGTAAGGTTGGTGAAGCGACATCTTTGTCGTGAAGTTGTAAGTAACATTCTTACATTTGAGGAGATGTGAACATTGTTGTTGTTATTAAATTTGTTTTTAATTATATTTATGATTTTGTATAATCTTGCACGGTACATACATAATGGTTCGATACTCGATTTTGCTCTCGTTCACTCGCTCTCTGCCAATTGGAAATAAACTTAACTTTGTAATTATGAATATACATCTTATTTTAATTGTGCTCTTATCTGACCTTTGTTGAGAGAGCATGATTGTTAGTCTATTAACTTGTTCGAGCAAATGGTAGAATGCATTGGCTAGTTAGTCACTTATGTTCAAGCAGCCACACAGTTAACATCTAAAATGTTCGAACCAGCGAACTATATAATTTGAATTGATTCAATTTAATAAAGTTAAATATTATTACGTGTTAAATTCGACTTTTAATTGCTAAACAGGTATATTTGGTCTCCCATTAAGTTTGTAACATAGAGAAATAATTTCGCAAAGTATACCTCAAGGTATATGGAACGACTGAGAATCGCTAGCTGAGTCGATCTAGCCATTTTTTGTCTGTCCGTTCGCCCGTCTGTGTGGCACCGAGTTTTGGGCCTTGAGTTTTGGGCTACAGTTTTGAAATTTGGTACGTAGACCTTGTTCTACCGACAAGGGAGAACAATCGTAACAATTTTTGGAATCCAACCCACTGCCGCGCCATTTTTCCTGAATAACGTAGTCTTATGCCAAACCGATATAGATTTTGAAAAAAGAGTCTGAAAACATATCTACACAATCTTATTGTCTGCAATGTCTATATTGCCACGCCCACTTTTGGGGGCATTTTTAGTAAAAAAAAAACTTTTTTTGGTAAAATTTTTAAGCATTTCGAACAAAATTTTGATGCACATCATTGGTTATGGTAATATAAACATTTGTTTTGCACATCATTTTAACTCAAGCCCACTTTTTGGAGGCGTTTGCATGCAAAAACATATGAGGAGGCTACAATCAACTGTGTGGATCGTTTTATAACCTTTCCGATCCCATCCTTAAATTAATATCCTTTAAATGTGGGTTTTGTAGCAAACAAATATTAAAATTGAAATTGTCGCAACATATTGTTCAGACAGTTTATCAAAATCTTGTATATTTCGACCAAAAACAACGTTTTTTTCCTGCATATGTTAGGCGCAGGATATACAAAAGGTTTTTGTATTAAAGCGCCTGGGTAAAAATGATATATATAAAAGAAATTTTTATGTAACCATAATCAATTATTTTGGATCAACATTTTTTTCGAAATGCTTAAAATTTTACCGATAAATGTTATTTTACTGCATACGCCGCTTGGCAAAAAACTTTGTAAAGACGAAATATAGACATGAGGATTGTCTAGATATGTTGTTAAGTCATTTTATCAAAATTGTTATCGGTTTGGCCTTAAATAAGGTTTTTCTAAAAAAAGGGACGTGGCAGTGGGCGGATTTTAAACATTTTAACACTTGCTTGAACAGCACAAGGCACAATGTCCTTGTCGCAACGTATTGCTTAGACAGTTTATCGGAAATTTTTTTAATTCGACAAAAAACAACGTTTTTCGCCTGGTTATGCAATGAGGTAGTTTGAAATTCTATACCAACGATTAAATTTGCTCAAATTAATCCCTATCCAAAATTCACTTAGGTAGTTCACTCAGTCAACAAATCACGTTCGGGTCACAATTTAGACTAAGTCGCTGGTTGTCGCTTCACCTATATTTACACCACTCCACATACTGATCTAGAAAGAGATGGCATATTCTCAGTGGTTTCCGCAGTTTCTTGATTGTTCGTGGAGTTTTTTTTTTTCCTTGGGCTGGTGGAAATCTCGAAAGACACGAGGAGCATGTGCCAAAAGTATTGTGAGACCTTAACCCACCAACACCACCACCCTTTTTGTATTTGTATTGCAACTTAGTATTCGACTTATCTAGCAATTTTTTTATCACGAGTAATGAATGTTTGGCAGATAACTTTTCTGAGAGAGTTCGTGCGTTTTCCGCAATTTATAGCGCGGATTGTTATTATCGGGCCAAATCTACGGACTTAGTTCTTTGAAGTCAACGCAATAAATTTGTTTCGTCAAGAATTTGGAGGACTGTTGTGTTAACTTGTCCCAATAAACGTTTTTTATGTTTGCTTGCAAGATCTAGATCTTCATTTTTTATATATATATATGATCTAAGCATTTTGTTTACAAACATTTGTAAAATACTTAGATTCGTTTCAGTAGTAAAACCCCATAGTTGAATACCATATGTCCAGACCGGCTTTATCACTTGCTTTTATAATAGCAGCTTGTTTTCAAGGTTAAGCTTCGAATATTTTCCGAGTAACCAATACAGTACTCTGTATTTATTTTTAAGTTCTTCGCATTTATTTTTCACATGCGACTTACATTTTAATTTTGCATCGAGTGTCATTCCGAGATAATTCGCTTCATTTGCAAAAGGGACTCGAACCGTATTGAGAAATACTGGCAAATTGTGTATCCGCTTACACGAAAAATCTACATGAATCGATTTGCTCTCTTAAGTGCAATGCGCCAGGATTTTGTCCATTCATTAATCTCGTTAAGAGCGTTTTGTAATTTGATATTTGTTTCCTCAATTGTTGTGGCAACTGCTAATATAGCTGTATCGTCACCAAACGTGGCCACTATTGTATCGTTTGTTTGCGGGATATCACGTGTAAATAGGAGGTACAAGAGTGGTCCAAGAACACTTCCTTGGGGTACTCCTGCCAATATTTCTTTGAAATCCGAATATTCGTTTCCAAGTTTCACACGGAAGAGTCTATGCTCAAGATACGACACGAGGATTTTATATAATGTTTCAGGCAGAACTTGTCTTGGCTTGCATTGAGGCCTCTATACCAAACTTTGTCAAAAGCTCGCGACACGTCAAGAAATACGGCTGAGCAAATTTTCTTTTCTTTGATAGCTTTCTCAATTACATCAGTAATTCGATAAACTTCTAAGCCCAAATTGATGGTCAGGTAAAATGCGTTTCTGATCAATAATGGGGTGTAAGCGACAGAGTAATACCCTTTCAAAAACTTTTGAAATTATTTTAAGAAGTGGAAGAGGTCTGTAAGATTCATTCGGTGATTTTACTGGTTTGGGAACCATAATCTCTTCTGCGACTTTCCATTGTCTTGGTTTTGTATTCTAATCTACGTGCTGCATTTACAAAGTAGAGGAGTTTAGTTAATGAATTTACGGGCAACATTTTAAGAAGTTCTTCTGTAATTAGGTAATAACCCGGAGCATTTTAGGCTTTTATTTCTGTACATCCCTTTAAGCTCGGCAATACTTGCATATCTAACTAGTTTACTATCGGTTGTAGTTTCGAATAAATGAATGTTTTCTGGACCTTAAATGGTTTAAATGTTTCCTCAAGATGTGCGGCAAAAACGTCTGCTTTTGCTTTTTTTGCCCAAACGTCTTGAGTTACCCTAATTGGTGGTACAGCGCTTTTTTGGTAGTTTTATGACTTTTTTTGCTTTCCAATGTGGATAATTCGATTCTTTTCCAAGTTTTCAATCGAATTTGATAGCATGTTACTCACCCGATTGAGATCTGTTTTATCGAGTTTTTTCGAGGTTTTCTTTTTTGTCTCATTTTTCTTTCGTATGGGTACTTGATATTACTATACCTCTTTATATGGTGTTGTTGAGGAGTATTATTCCATGCTGCTTTTTGGACGGTATCGGTACAGGAGTCAACCGCGACTTCAAGTTTCAATGGGGATATAAGCGATACACCCAGTCGAATATTGTTTTCAATATCGCTTTTGGTTTTCATTTCTAATGATTGACTCGCTCGTTGTTAGAATGACCGAAGAATGATCAGAGAAAAGATCAAAGCATTCGTCAATTTGATTCGATTAGACGGCACACATTTTACTATGAAAAATTCGATCAAATCTGGTATTTTTGTAACATCATTTGGCCAGTAAGTTGGCTTACCCGTAGAATGAAATTCGGTATTGTACTTGCTACATACTTCATAAATCATCCTACCTTTCTGTTGTATGCATCTAGATCCCCAGAATGTACGTATTGCATTAAAATACCCTCCGATGACAAAACGCTGTATAAGGGAACTATGCAAGTTTTCAAAGTCAAATTTCTCAATCTTGTATTGCGGTGGGCAGTAAACAGAAGATATCTTCATAAAGGGGTGCCTTCTGCTAACTTATATAGAGCTAACTTGCATTGTTTCGATTTCTAATTTAAGATCAATAGCCTTATTCGATGGATGCAGAGCATGATATCCGAGGTAACCTTTCGGATATTAAACAGATGTCGATATATTTTTCTTGCATATACAATTCAATTCAATATTGAGCAAGAATTTCTTAGAAATCTACTCAAGTCGAAGGTGGGGTTCGTTTGATGCGAATACTATTTTCGAGTTTAACTAGCATTTCAAAATAAGTTAATTCGTTCTACTTTGTTCCTCAAGTTTTGAAAGTATAATTGACAATACGTTTGTAACTGAGTCAGGTGAGATATTTGTTTGTTCTTTTTCGGATACTATAGCTTGGGCATACGCTTGTACATTTGGTTTTGGATGTACATTATCCGAAAGGATTTCTGATGGAAACGTTTGTGGAAATGTGGGTTTTTTAATTGTAGCCTGCTTTGGCTTCGACACATTTTTAAGTGAAGTGGTTTTGAGAGATACCACTATTTTAGTCATTCATTCCAGTGGGCGAATCCAGTATTACTAATGGGCACTAAATGGATCTCTTCGATTTTCACACATCAGGGCATGTAAGCACACTGCAATCTGAATTTATAACAGTACTGTTTGTATGAGGGAGTGCGAGAGTTTGCGGACGAAATAATACGCGCTTTAATGTTTTAAAATAACTTTATTAGGCGGTAGGGTATTCGCGGTATGAACAATGGTGTAGTATACTTGTGCTCAGCAAAAAGGTTACAAACGGAAGAGACCAAAAGTTATGGCGGGGCCGGTTTTATAACAATTACTTAATTGAAACTAACTTCAGGGTGAAGAAAACGCCCTCTAGTTTTCAGGTGCAATTTTAGGTGTGGATTACATTAAGTGCGGTTACATTATATCAATTGAATCTAACTTGAACATTACCGGCCGCCTTGCCGCAATGCGGCTAAATAAAATATCTAGCTATCCTAACGTTTACAATTCTTTAATAATCTCCTTGAGACTCCTATCTGAATAAAAAAAAAAACGTTTTAATCTGAAACAACCAGAACAATTTATATAGTGTAGTGCATTCAGTGTAGATATGAATTCAAAGAAAATTTATTAAAAAACTGTGATATGATTTAACAAAAAAAATAGTTGCAGATACTTTATTCACCAAAAAAGTTTATAGATACTTCATCAAAAATATTAAAATTTTGCTGACAAATTGCAAGAGTTTATAGATACTTCATCAAAAAATAAAAAAAAGGCACAATGATAATATTGTGGAGTATGATATTTCATTTCATCTAATTCATTATTGTGTATTCGGTAATACGCAAACTTTTACAATGGGTCTGGTAATGTCTCCAAGCTTGGTTTTAATTGTTACAACTCGTACTCTGCCATCTGAACCAGGGTGAGTCTGGATAACACGACCAAGGCGCCATTCGGTAGATGGTACGTTTTCGTTTCTAATAACAACAAGATCATTAATTTGTACATTGGTCTGAGGAAATTTCCATTTATAGCGTTTATAAAGTTCCTTCAGGTATTCCTCTTTCCAGCGTCGACAAAATTCTTGCTGCAAACACTTTAATTTCTCCCAACGATTGATGATGGAAAGAGAAGATTCGAGTTGTTCTGGTTCAGGTAGCGCGAGCAATGGACCACCGCGCAAAAAGTGACCAGGTGTAAGAGCTAACAAATCCGTGGGGTTTTCTGACATTGGCGAAATTGGGCGTGAGTTAAGACATGCCTCTATTCGAGCTAATAACGTAGAGAACTCTTCGAAGGTGAATTTATTTGAACTCGCAATTTTTCTAAAATGGGTTTTAAAACTTTTAACACCCGCTTCCCACAATCCACCGATATGGGGAGCACCGGGTGGTATGAAATTCCAGATAAGGCCTTGAATGCTATATTTGGCACTTATGTCTCTAGAAGCGGATTCGAGCATTGTTCGAAAATCCTTCTGAATTGAAGTATTGGCACCAACGAAATTGGTACCGTTATCCGAGAATACCTCTTTTGGTAAGCCCCGTCGAGCTACAAAGCGGACAAAGGCTGCCAGGAAAACTTGAGACGATAGGTCGCTCACAGCTTCAAGGTGGATTGCCTTCGTGGAAAAGCACACGAATAGGCAAGTGCACCCTTTTGAAATACGACAACTTCGACCGCTGAAGCTTTTGATATCGAAAGGTCCAGCAAAGTCAACGCCGGTTTAAGTAAAAGGGGGAGAAAAGGTACAACGCTCGGAGGGTAAAGCAGCCATTAGTTGTTGGCTCATTTTTTGTTTATGAATGACACAGATTTTGCAACGATTAATTCGAGTTCTAATTAATGTCCTCAATCTGGGAACCCAGTACTCTTGCCTGACCATGCGTAACACGAGTGCGTTACCGCCGTGCAACGATAACTTATGGAGAAAGTCGACAAGAAGGGAAGAATATGACGAAGAGTATGGTAGTATGATTGGATGACGCTCATTATATGAGAGATTAGCATTGGCTAGCCTCCCATTGCAACGAAGAGTTTGATGAGAATCAAGGTATGGATTAAGAGTTAGCAAGGGACTTTTCGAACTTATTTGTTCTCCCTTGGCTAAAAGATTAAATTCTGTAGAGAAGTATCTGCGTTGTGCCAAATGAATAAGTTTAAGCTTAACTAGCTCCACTTCTTGCTGAGATAGTAAAAGCGTGCTAGGACGTAAGTTGTGATTAGAATGGGTACGAACTTGATTAAAAAAAACGATAAACATAAGACATAACTCTCAGTGCACGTTCGAAGGAAGAAAACCTAGTTAAAACATCTTCATAATCTTGCGTAAAAAATGTTTTTAAAGCTTTCTTCTCCAAATGCTGTTCATTCACTAGAGTTGGATGACTATTGGGCCAATAACATTCTGGCTTTTGGAGCCAGGTTGGCCCCTTCCACCAAAGAGAATTGGTTTTAAGATCAAGGGGAAAAAGGCCACGTGTCGCAAGATCGGCGGGATTATCAAGAGATCTGACATGTCTCCACTTGGTATTGCCCACGTTATTCATAATAGTAGTTATGCGATTAGCAACGAAAGTCTTCCAAGTCCGAGGTGGTTTATTCAACCAAGCTAGAACAATCGATGAATCGGTCCATAAAAAAAGATTATAAGAGATAACAGGAAAATTTGGAAGATAAAACTTAACAAGCTTAGACAGAAGAACAGCACCACTCAATTCTAAGTGCGGTACTGATATTTGTGTAATGGGTGCTACTTTGGTTTTGGCACATATCAGCTGTGAACAAATCGTAGAATCTGCATTGGTGACTTGAATATAGAGAGCAGCAGAAAACGCGCTTTCAGACGCGTCACAGAATCCATGGAATCGAATACTAGCCGCAGGTTGATAATTAACCCAACGATGAATTTTTATCGTTTGAATATCAGGTAAGGTTTTTATAAAGGCGTTCCACCGTTCAGCAGTTTCTAATTGCAGACATTCGTCCCAATCAGTACCGTCAGACCAAATTTGTTGCATCAGAATCTTAGCCACAACAATTACTGGTGCTAGCCATCCTGCGGGATCGAAAAGACGGGCTATTGTTGAGAATACTTTGCGTTTGGTTGGGGTGCTTGAAATAGGATTGGGCTGAACAGTGAAGTAGAAATAATCACCTTTAGCATTCCAGCGGACGCCAAGAGTTTTTACAGTGCTATCCTCTTTGAGGTTAAGAAAACTGTCACTAAGGACTTGCTCGGGAGGGAGATGTTTCAAAAGATCTGAAGAATTTGATGTCCATTTTCGGATCGAAAATCCAGCAGAAGAAAGAGCTTCAATTAATTCAAGTTGAGATTTTCGAGCTGTAGTTAGATCATGTGCACCGGACATCAAGTCGTCAAAATAAAATTCTTCCTCTAAGATCCTTGAAGCAATCGGGTACTTGACTTTAGCGTCTTCAGCTAATTGTCGCATCGTACGGAGTGCAAGATAAGGTGCGCAATTCACACCGAAAGTAACAGTCAAAAGTTCATAGTCATCTATGTTTGAACCAGATAATTCTCTAAAAAGTATTCGCTGAAAGGAGGTTTCATCTGGATGTACCCAAATTTGGCGATACATTTTTTCAATGTCTCCATTAAAAACGAATTTAAAAAACCGCCATCTCAAAATTAAGGATGGAAGATCGCGTTGAAGAGCTGGACCTGCATGCAAGAGATTGTTTAGACTGTTTCCATTACTGGATAAACTTGAGGCATTAAAGACGACTCGAACTTTAGTAGAAGTACTTTCCGGCTTGAGAACTGCGTGATGGGGAAGATAAAAGGATGAAACAAAATTATCCTTTACCTTTTCGACGGGTTCAACTTTGCGCATATGACCTAATAAGAGATATTTCTTAAAAACGTTTGAGTATGCCAATTTAAGGTCCGGGTTCTTAGTAAGTGATTTTTCAGAGCGCGTGAGTTGATTCAAAGCAATATATCGCGAGAAACCAAGTTTATTACTTTTATCAGTTTCAGTCTTAAATGGCAATCTTACGATATATCTTCCATCAGTGCTTCTTTCAGTAGTCCGTTGATAAAGATCTTCGCAATACTGATCCTCAGCCGAAAGAGAGGGAGAAACATTGGGGATTTCTTCAAGTTCCCAAAATTTCTTTATTTGTTGATCAAGTGTAGTTGATGAGCAATCTATTACAGATGTAGTAAATGAGTTCACATATTGGGGAAGCGGGCCTGACAGAATCCACCCGAAAACAGTGTTCTGCGCTACCATTGAATCAGATATACTTAAAACTCCAGGTCGAAGTATTATAGGATATAGATCTGCTCCTATGAGGAAATCGACTTGAGAAGACTTGTGAAAGGTTGGGTCAGCTAGCCTAAGCCCGGATAATTGATCTATATCATCAAGCCGAAAGGAGGACGCAGGTAGATGGCCGGTCAACTTTTTTAAAACAATGGCTTGAGCTGAGATGGGTTTGTTCGGGTGTTCATCATTAACCAATGAGAGTGAACACATTTTTGTTGATGTGGCAGCGTAGGCCGAGTTTATTCCCGAGATATGAGCGTTGGGTTGAGTTTGTAATCGAAGACGGTTTTGAACTGCTTCTGAAATGAACGATATCTCAGATCCCGGATCAACCATAGCTCGAAGAACAAAAATAGAGTCTTGATGTATTACTTTGATCAAGGCAGTTGCAAGTAAAACAGATCTGCCGTTGACCGTAAAGACGGTTTGAATATTCGCATGGGCCTGACATTACGTCTGAGATAGATTCTAAGATTCTATACCGAGAATCTAAAAAACAATTCAATTGATCCCATGTGGGAACTTCAGTTGGCTTATCAATTGATTGTTCCCATAGAGCAAGAGTAGATTTTTGTAATCGATTTGAGCAAGCGTAGATCAAAATTGGATCCCAGTTCTTGGTATCAATTTGTTGAGATTGAAGTGCTGCAATTGAATCATTGATAGAACTTTGTAGCAACTTCAAGGCTTTAGCAGATTCATTGTGAATAACCGGAAGTTGAAAAAGAATTTTTATTTGATTATTAACTAGGATGCGTTTATTTTCGTAGTTATTTTTTAATGCTTCCCAAGCCAATTCAAAACTATCATTTGTAAGTGGAAACTTACTCACTATATTAAAGGCATTACCTTTGGTTTTCGACCTTAGATGAAAAAGCTTTTGTACAGGGCCTAGTTTGGGATGTTGCTTGTAGACAGCATCAAACATGTCACGAAAAGATGGCCACGAGAGATAATCACCGTGGAAAACCTCAGTGTCGCAAGGAGGTAGTTTGACGCACTGGAAAGAGGGTGTTCCGTTATCAACCGCAACCGAATACAATCCGTTATCAACGGTAGACGTCGATGCACCGGTATTGGATAAGGAAGGAACGTTAAAAATCGCGTGTGACTCTTTAAGTTTTGAATTATAATCTAAAATACTACCGAGACAAGAAATGTACGTTTCGTTAGATAGAGAGTATTTTGCCTTTATAGTACCGATATCCAAATCCACTTTTTCTTCTTCAGTGGCATCGCGAGTGCAACTAGCAAAAGTTAGCTTTACCGCGCACCACAATTCCTTTAATTCGATTTGGCGGGCTTCTAGAGTAGAAGCTGTATGTTTAGTACTAGGGATTTCTTTAAAAGTAGCAAAAAAATCCACGAGTTGATCCGCCGCAAATATAAAATTCGAAATTGATGAATTCATCTTTAATTAAAGGAATTGTGTGAACGACAAAACAAAACAAGCTTGAAGAAAAAAAACTAATTTTTAATATAAAATACTTTATTATAAACACGAGGCTAAAATGCACGACGGTAATATTGTTTTAATAGGTGTATACAAAAAGTAGTATGTATTAACGAGTTTGCAAAGTGGCAACTCTGATTTGAGCCCGAAAATACTCCACAAATTAATGAGGTGTTCTCATAGGAACAATTGAGAATGGAATTGGTATATAAAAAAAACCAAAAGAATATGCAACTATGTATGTGTGTTATTTATATCAAATCACAATTTGTCCCTTTTTTTTTGTTATAATTTAATTTTTTTTTTTTTTTTTTTATATATGAATGAATGCACCACACTAACCTTTTTGTTACTGGATTGTTGTATATGTTGAAGATGCTGATGATGATGATGATGTTGAAGATGAGACGGAGGTGTATTCCTTTTGAGATTGATGACGTGACAACTTCGCTATGTTGGCTAGGTGGTTGTTAAAGATGATGAAGATGCTGATGATGATGATGATGATGACGAACGGTAGGCTGTTGAAATGGTGGTGAAGCTACCGCTTGATATCGCTGATGCTGATGGTGAGGCGAAACTGTATCTGCTGAGAAAGACGGGGTGCTTTCTGCTTCTGCAGGTTATGCATAGGATGGTGAAAATGATCACGGTGTGTGTGATGGTGGTGTTGGTGGAGGCTCGCGCTGTGCCGTTTCAAGCCGATCGAACTGCGATGTTGCTGTGGCTGACGGTCGGTGGCGATGGTAGAGATGGTGTGTGGTGGTGGTGTTGGTGGAGGCTCGCGCTGTGCCGTTTCAAGCCGATCGAACTGCGATGTTGCTGTGGCTGACGGTCGGTGGCGATGGTAGAGATGGTGTGTGATGGTGGTGTTGGCGTAATTTTCACTTTTTTAATAAAAATCCCGACTCGAATGGACCAAATGTTTGTATGAGGGAGTGCGAGAGTTTGCGGACGAAATAATACGCGCTTTAATGTTTTAAGATAACTTTATTAGGCGGTAGGGTATTCGCGGTATGAACAATGGTGTAGTATACTTGTGCTCAGCAAAAAGGTTACAAACGGAAGAGACCAAAAGTAATGGCGGGGCCGGTTTTATAACAATTACTTAATTGAAACTAACTTCAGGGTGAAGAAAACGCCCTCTAGTTTTCAGGTGCAATTTTAGGTGTGGATTACATTAAGTGCGGTTACATTATATCAATTGAATCTAACTTGAACAAGTACCTTCATCCAAAACAACCTTGGGATAAATACCGGCTTGACAGGTGCCACTCGCGTTTTCAATGCTACAAGTGAACTAAGAAACTTTCCGTCTATCCTGGAGCTGCAAACGCGCTGATACTCGCATCGATAAAGGTCTTTAATTCAATGTCCTCACTGACATGTAGTGCGGAGCATCTTTGAATCTCTATTGTGCCGATTAAGGGAAGTCGTTGCGTCCATTGCCACCATTCCTCCCGCTCTTCATCTCGTACTGGCTCATCCCAGGTCCCTCCAGAACACCAGATATTTTGAAGGATGACTTTTGCTTGAACAACATAATATCCAAGTGAGCCTATCGGGTCGAATACAGTCATAACTTGACATTTAGCTGGAAATGGATACTAATCAAAAACTGTCTTGTCAAAGCTCTGCACGAATATAAGCTCATCTGTTTAAGGCAGCCACGAAAGGCCCAGCTCCTTTTTTTGCATAACGTCAAACTCATCGATACGTTTAAATTGCTGATGAAAGTGGAGCCTTAAAATATCCGAGTCACTGAACTTACCCGTCAAATATCATATCAATTGTCTCTTTTATTTTATTATTTTTCGTTCTGCCCAGAACCAACGTGGTGCGTTGTGATAGGTGCAAAGTTTGGATGCACTATGGATGTGCAGGAGTGGACGATTCGGTTAAGAATCGACATTGGTCTTGCCAAAAGTGCCAATCGAAGCCAAAGAAACCGGTGGTGACTGCGAGGAGCATCAGATCTGCAAGCGGAACAAGGACGGCAGTCACTGATGTCACTATATTATTAGCACGTGGTAGTGTTCACAGCGGCGCTTCTTTACGGTACTGACGTGTAGTCGATCTGGAATTGCTTTAACTGGAAGAGCAATGAAATATGGAGGAACAATTCTTCGAAAAGACATTTTTGTTGCTGAAATAAAGGAAACAGGAAGAAGAGGACGGCATCAGCGTGAAAAGCGACACGCATTCTGCAGTGCACGTAACACCATCAATCATCAATAATTAAGGCGGATTTGCTATTCGGCGCATCAACGATTAGGTCGCAAACACTGAGATGTAAGTCCTGAATGAAGCGAAAAATGGGACGCTAACACAAAACCAAATAGCATCTAGAAAGGGTTTGTCAAGGGAACTGCCTATGTTTTCCGGTAAGTCAGAAGAGAAGCCGATCTTCATTTTGGATTATCGCAACAGAAAGGCGTTGCGCATTTATTCCAATAATGAGAACTTGATCGACTACGAAGGCTTTAAAGGGCAAAGCATTTGATGCCGTGTGTAGCATGTTACTTTTCCCTGCATCCGTACCGATGACTATCTGTTCACTTAAAATGCTCTTTAGAAGGCCTGAACATATCTTCGAAGATCTCGTTAGGAAAGTAGAGAATTTTCCGGCGCCGAGAATTGGTCATCTAGATACCACCATCTCGCATGCATTGACAGATAAAAACCTGAATGCGTCTGGGCTGACACACCACATAAACAACACAGTGTTGCTGAAGAAATCGGTTAATAAATTGCCATCGGCTATTAAAGTAACCGAGCTGGAGCAAAATACCATGAGTTTCGGCGAGTGGATGTTCACGAGGGCAGGAACGGCTGCAACAGTAACCAGGTATGCAGATGACGGCCATAAATACAAACGCTTCGTACATGTCAATGCACATGTTCAAGATACTGGGAAGGATTATTAAAGAGCCAAACGTTACGAGTGTACTAAGAGTCATCGCTTAGTGGATTACAATGATTTCAGATACCTGTCAGTTCAGGAGCGAAGCGAACTGGTTGAAGAAAAAGGACTCTGCGATTGTTGTCTAAATCACTCTAAGCGAGGTAAGTGCAACAGTATTAAGGTTGTCTTTGCAGGGTGTACACTTAAACATCATCGGTTGTTGCACTCTGAATGGCAAGAAAGTTAACACATATGCTTTCATTGATAGTAGGTCCTCACTCACTCTGTTAGAAAAATGGATCTCAAAGCGACTCAGTTTAGAAGACACTCACAAGCCGTTGTGCCTGAGATGGGCTGCTAATTCCACTCATCGAGAAGAAGAAGATATATAAAGATGACTCAAGCCATATATTGACAACGATGGAGTCCTGCGTCTTGAAGGACGAATCGACTACGCCGATTGTGTCAATAAAGAGACCAGGCGACCAGTGCTGCTGTCCAGGAAAAACAGGGAGAGTGATGTTAATGTTGATTACTATCACATAAACTTTCCGAAAAATTATGTTGTGACATTGAAATTTTTTATATTTTATCGTCATTAATCCCACATTTGTATACCCTATCCAAGTAGTATGTATTAACGAGTTTGCAAAGTGGCAACTCTGATTTGAGCCCGAAAATACTCCACAAATTAATGAGGTGTTCTCATAGGAACAATTGAGAATGGAATTGGTATATAAAAAAAACCAAAAGAATATGCAACTATGTATGTGTGTTATTTATATCAAATCACAATTTGTCCCTTTTTTTTTGTTATAATTTAATTTTTTTTTTTTTTTTTTTATATATGAATGAATGCACCACACTAACCTTTTTGTTACTGGATTGTTGTATATGTTGAAGATGCTGATGATGATGATGATGTTGAAGATGAGACGGAGGTGTAGTCCTTTTGAGATTGATGACGTGACAACTTCGCTATGTTGGCTAGGTGGTTGTTAAAGATGATGAAGATGCTGATGATGATGATGATGATGACGAACGGTAGGCTGTTGAAATGGTGGTGAAGCTACCGCTTGATATCGCTGATGCTGATGGTGAGGCGAAACTGTATCTGCTGAGAAAGACGGGGTGCTTTCTGCTTCTGCAGGTTATGCATAGGATGGTGAAAATGATCACGGTGTGTGTGATGGTGGTGTTGGTGGAGGCTCGCGCTGTGCCGTTTCAAGCCGATCGAACTGCGATGTTGCTGTGGCTGACGGTCGGTGGCGATGGTAGAGATGGTGTGTGGTGGTGGTGTTGGTGGAGGCTCGCGCTGTGCCGTTTCAAGCCGATCGAACTGCGATGTTGCTGTGGCTGACGGTCGGTGGCGATGGTAGAGATGGTGTGTGATGGTGGTGTTGGCGTAATTTTCACTTTTTTAATAAAAATCCCGACTCGAATGGACCAAATGTTTGTATGAGGGAGTGCGAGAGTTTGCGGACGAAATAATACGCGCTTTAATGTTTTAAGATAACTTTATTAGGCGGTAGGGTATTCGCGGTATGAACAATGGTGTAGTATACTTGTGCTCAGCAAAAAGGTTACAAACGGAAGAGACCAAAAGTAATGGCGGGGCCGGTTTTATAACAATTACTTAATTGAAACTAACTTCAGGGTGAAGAAAACGCCCTCTAGTTTTCAGGTGCAATTTTAGGTGTGGATTACATTAAGTGCGGTTACATTATATCAATTGAATCTAACTTGAACAAGTACCTTCATCCAAAACAACCTTGGGATAAATACCGGCTTGACAGGTGCCACTCGCGTTTTCAATGCTACAAGTGAACTAAGAAACTTTCCGTCTATCCTGGAGCTGCAAACGCGCTGATACTCGCATCGATAAAGGTCTTTAATTCAATGTCCTCACTGACATGTAGTGCGGAGCATCTTTGAATCTCTATTGTGCCGATTAAGGGAAGTCGTTGCGTCCATTGCCACCATTCCTCCCGCTCTTCATCTCGTACTGGCTCATCCCAGGTCCCTCCAGAACACCAGATATTTTGAAGGATGACTTTTGCTTGAACAACATAATATCCAAGTGAGCCTATCGGGTCGAATACAGTCATAACTTGACATTTAGCTGGAAATGGATACTAATCAAAAACTGTCTTGTCAAAGCTCTGCACGAATATAAGCTCATCTGTTTAAGGCAGCCACGAAAGGCCCAGCTCCTTTTTTTGCATAACGTCAAACTCATCGATACGTTTAAATTGCTGATGAAAGTGGAGCCTTAAAATATCCGAGTCACTGAACTTACCCGTCAAATATCATATCAATTGTCTCTTTTATTTTATTATTTTTCGTTCTGCCCAGAACCAACGTGGTGCGTTGTGATAGGTGCAAAGTTTGGATGCACTATGGATGTGCAGGAGTGGACGATTCGGTTAAGAATCGACATTGGTCTTGCCAAAAGTGCCAATCGAAGCCAAAGAAACCGGTGGTGACTGCGAGGAGCATCAGATCTGCAAGCGGAACAAGGACGGCAGTCACTGATGTCACTATATTATTAGCACGTGGTAGTGTTCACAGCGGCGCTTCTTTACGGTACTGACGTGTAGTCGATCTGGAATTGCTTTAACTGGAAGAGCAATGAAATATGGAGGAACAATTCTTCGAAAAGACATTTTTGTTGCTGAAATAAAGGAAACAGGAAGAAGAGGACGGCATCAGCGTGAAAAGCGACACGCATTCTGCAGTGCACGTAACACCATCAATCATCAATAATTAAGGCGGATTTGCTATTCGGCGCATCAACGATTAGGTCGCAAACACTGAGATGTAAGTCCTGAATGAAGCGAAAAATGGGACGCTAACACAAAACCAAATAGCATCTAGAAAGGGTTTGTCAAGGGAACTGCCTATGTTTTCCGGTAAGTCAGAAGAGAAGCCGATCTTCATTTTGGATTATCGCAACAGAAAGGCGTTGCGCATTTATTCCAATAATGAGAACTTGATCGACTACGAAGGCTTTAAAGGGCAAAGCATTTGATGCCGTGTGTAGCATGTTACTTTTCCCTGCATCCGTACCGATGACTATCTGTTCACTTAAAATGCTCTTTAGAAGGCCTGAACATATCTTCGAAGATCTCGTTAGGAAAGTAGAGAATTTTCCGGCGCCGAGAATTGGTCATCTAGATACCACCATCTCGCATGCATTGACAGATAAAAACCTGAATGCGTCTGGGCTGACACACCACATAAACAACACAGTGTTGCTGAAGAAATCGGTTAATAAATTGCCATCGGCTATTAAAGTAACCGAGCTGGAGCAAAATACCATGAGTTTCGGCGAGTGGATGTTCACGAGGGCAGGAACGGCTGCAACAGTAACCAGGTATGCAGATGACGGCCATAAATACAAACGCTTCGTACATGTCAATGCACATGTTCAAGATACTGGGAAGGATTATTAAAGAGCCAAACGTTACGAGTGTACTAAGAGTCATCGCTTAGTGGATTACAATGATTTCAGATACCTGTCAGTTCAGGAGCGAAGCGAACTGGTTGAAGAAAAAGGACTCTGCGATTGTTGTCTAAATCACTCTAAGCGAGGTAAGTGCAACAGTATTAAGGTTGTCTTTGCAGGGTGTACACTTAAACATCATCGGTTGTTGCACTCTGAATGGCAAGAAAGTTAACACATATGCTTTCATTGATAGTAGGTCCTCACTCACTCTGTTAGAAAAATGGATCTCAAAGCGACTCAGTTTAGAAGACACTCACAAGCCGTTGTGCCTGAGATGGGCTGCTAATTCCACTCATCGAGAAGAAGAAGATATATAAAGATGACTCAAGCCATATATTGACAACGATGGAGTCCTGCGTCTTGAAGGACGAATCGACTACGCCGATTGTGTCAATAAAGAGACCAGGCGACCAGTGCTGCTGTCCAGGAAAAACAGGGAGAGTGATGTTAATGTTGATTACTATCACATAAACTTTCCGAAAAATTATGTTGTGACATTGAAATTTTTTATATTTTATCGTCATTAATCCCACATTTGTATACCCTATCCAATAGGGGTATATTAGTTTTGATACATAGTTTGCAATTTTTTGGAAAAAAGTAGTCTTAAAATTGGGTTTTTCAAAAATGAGGGCGTGGCAGTTTGCGGATCTCATAAAATTTTTTTACACTTGTTCTGCTGAAAGCAACAAAACACGTGTACCAAATTTCATCATTCTAGCTCAAAATATAAGGCCCAAAAACTGATGACGTACGGACGGACGGACAGACATGGCTAAATCGACTCAGATATCGATTCTGAGTCAATCCATATACTTTGAGGTATATCAAGATAAATTATTTCTCAGTGTTACAAACTATGTATCACTCGCTGAGCCGATTAAGCCATGTCTATCCATCCGTCCGTTCGACAGTCTAGACAATCTTAATGTCCTTATTATGTCTATAGAGAGTTTTTACCACGCCCACTTTATGGGGGCGTTTTATTTTTACCTAAAACGTTTTTCGGTAAAATGTTAAATATTTCGAAAAAAAATTGATGCAAAATAATTGTTTTTGGTAATACAAACATTTCATCTATATATCATCTTAACCCACGCCTACTTTTTGAAGGCGTTTTGGAGAGAAACGTTGTTTTTGGTCAAACCATACAAGATTTTGTTAAACTGTCTAAATAATATGTTGCGACAGTTTCAATTTTAATATTCCTTTGCCAATGAACCCACATTTTAGAGAAATCAATTTTAAGGATGGGATGGGATAGGGTATAAAACGATCCACACAGTGGATTTTAGCGTTCCCATATTTTTTTTATTAAAGTTAAGCGACATCTAAGCTATGTTGCTTTTATGTAAAAAAATCTATTATCAATAATTATTTTGCACTTAAGTGATTCTCAGAACCTCAAAAATACTTTTATAAATAAGGCTATCAAAATATACATATTATATACATACATAACTAAATTGAAATATATAATGAACGAATGATTAAATTATTTTCAACCGTCAAGATTCAAATTTAGCTGAATAGGAAATATTTAACAATGTAACATCCACTTAATTCCAAGAGCTGTGGGCAAAGAGTGTAAATTTTTTTTAAATTGGCCGTTATTATTTGTTTGAAAATTTTGAATTTTGTTGTAAGTCTACGTTTTGACGTTTAAATGACCAGGCGTCAGACAAGTGTCTGTGAATCAAATATTTGTGCACTTATTCGGGTAGTGGTGAGTAATTTATTTGCAAAAATCCTGAAAAAATTTTGGATTACCTTGTAGGTAAAACGTTAAATCCTGGAAAGTTTGCTATTGGTTAGTAGTTTGTCAACCAAAGATCAAGTAAGGAAGAGATAGGAAAATTTCGTACGTCTTCCCCAGTATCGCCCGTACTTACGGACTTCAACTCGCTATCGGTGTTTATGTGAGCGGTCATCTTGCAAAAACGAGAACAATTTCATGATGGCCGTCCATGTAAACAAATACGCGAGGTGAATTCCTTTGACATTTCAAATTATGCGTTTCGTAAAATTTGCAATTGGCAAAATTATTTTACAAATTTTATAGTCAAAGCGCACGTGTTTTTTTGTTCGGCCAACAGACACAACGCGCAATTTTCGTACGATCCAGAAGTATATGAATAAAGCCAATCGTCCTTCGGACTACTCGGTCACAGGCGACATGATTTCGTTGTGTCGTGAAATTCGCACCCCAAGATATTTGATCAAAATGGATCGAAGAAATTGGTGTGGTTGTTGGTATTCGACACACGAGAAATTCCTCACATCGGCGGTGGATGCTATTCTGAGGATTTGGAACAACTTTCGCGCAAAGGAGCAGAAGGTTGTAATGAATCCTTGTGGATAAGATGGACTCAAAACAGGGCTATAAGCGTGCACATTCAATCGCGATAATGTGCAATTTTCGTACGATCCAGCAAATACAAATAAAAATATATTTTTTTTTGGCGGAGCAGGTTCGTAAGTACCCAGGGCCGAGCTTTCTCACAACCAATCATGTGCGCGTGTGTACTTCTTGCACGATGGTGGGACCTACTGTTTTATGGCGACTCCAAATGGCGAATTTGAGTTAGGGTTTTCTTGACAATTGATACTACTCAGATGATTTGTCAGATCATCACGAGAGGAGGGCCAGTGAAAATAATATAGGTGTTGCTACGGCTGGGAATCGAACCCAGACCTTCTACGCTGCAGTTCATCGCACTAATCATCGCGCCACTGAGCCCGTCCGTAAGATCCAGCAGTGTATGAATAAAACCAATCGTAATTTGAACTACTCGGTCACAGGCGACATGACTTCGTTGTATCATGAAATTCGCAGCCCAAGATATTTGAACGGAATGAATTCGAGAAATTTGTATGGTTGTTGGCATTCGATACATGAGAAATTCCTCACATCGGCAATGGTTGCTATTCTGAGGATTTGGAACAGCTTTCGCTCAAAGGAGCAGAAGATTGTAATGAATCCTTGTGCATAAGATGGACTCAATACAGGGCTATAAACTTGCATATTCAATCGCAATAATGTGCAATCCGCATCCAACATCACGCACAACATCTGCTATTCGCCATTTAAACGACCACCAGCCCAGAAAAACCAAATACTATTCGATTACCAGCTGAAATAGTTTGGACTACCGGCTGCAACAATTAGTTTTTAAAATGTCATCAGATACAAGTATGTATTGGACTTAATATAGTCTGTGCGTGTTCAGCAAGCAGCATTATCCTTAATAGTGATAAACAATCAATCATTACACCCTTTCCCATAGGAGTATATTAGCTTTGATGCATAATGTAACATTAATAAATAATTTAGCTAGGCATACGTAAAAGTAAATGGATCAACTCAGAATCGCTAGCTGAGGCAATGAAGCCATGTTTGTGCGTCCATCTGTAGGTAACCGGCTTTTGGGCCTAACATTTTGATCAAGGATAATGAAATTCGGTACATGTGATTCTAGTACGTGCTCTTCGAATATGTGTTAACACTTTTTGAAAACCACCCCGTTTTAAGCCAAACCGTTAGAGACTTAAAAAAAACTGAATAACATATCTAGACAAATCTGTACATTCGAAGGTATTTCCGAACGCCAACCTCGGGATCTCTATTTTTTCCTTGACTAGTAATAGGTAGATCCTGGTTGTTGGAAATGTGACCGATTGAAAAACTAGAATTTTTAGTTACGAACTAACCGACATTGAACTAATTACGATTTTATTAAGTTCCAGTGCAAATTTTAAGTTAATCAGCGTGTTCTGTCCAAACTTATCCTTTGTTTAAAAATTTCTTTGTTCGTGATTTTCTTTGTTCAATTACCACAGTTAACGATTCCGTAAAATTCGTGAATTAAAACACCGGTTTCGACCACGTTATAATAGCGTATATTTTCATGTGAAAAATAAAATTCAGTTTTAATAGCTTTGCACCACAAATGTCAAAACGTTAATAATCAAAATGTAAACAATCAATTTTGTACTAAATTTTAAGGTGGAAACATAATGTTACAATTAATCGCATTTTAACTTATTAATTATTAACAATTATTTATTCGTAATACATTTTATGAATTTCGTTTCTTGTTCAGCAACATTCACCCCGCCGTGGACTATGTTCACCACGTTTTCCAGTACTGCTTCAAAACAGAAAATTGGCATCACTGATTTTTGTTTGGAACTCGCTTCGCTTCCAGTTGTTGATATGTGCTGGGTTTTCTCGTCTTTGATTCTATAAAAAAAATGATTAGTGCGAAAGAGTAGAACAGAACAAACAAAATATGAATAAGATCTGTATATCGCGTAGTGTAAGTGAGTAAAGCCTTTAATAACTGCCTTTGCTAAATGCCAAGCATTGTGGAGTTGTTTACCTATTAGCCGACGTAGTGTTATCTCCCTTTGACTCACCGCGCAATCTACAATCTTCGATTGTTATTGTTTGTTATTGTTTAGACCAGCGTCGGTTTGAAATTTAATTTCGTTTTTTTTTTAATTTTAATGTTTTCCTTTTGTGGCGGAGCGGTTGTTAATGTTATTAAATGTGAGTATGACTGAAATATTCTTCAGTTAAGTGATAGTTTGGTGTAATAATTAAGATAATTGATGTTTTGTAAATGATATTGTATGTGTTGTGTACATTGTTTGTGGTCTTTGTTTGTAGGGTTGTGGACTGTAATTTATACGAGTCGTGTAGATAAATATGTGTTGGGTAAATTTTGTTTTGATTTCGTGTGTTAAGGGTTGTTTTTGTATGGGAAATCATGTGTGGGGTAAATTATTTATAATTACTATTTAAAAATATTTTTTTTTTATTTTATTTACTTTGTGAGAAAGTGCTAATATTCGAATTCGCATTATATGATCGTTTCTTCCGCGGCGGTTTTATTGCTTGATAGAACACAGATTTTAGTGATGGGTCGTCGTAATTCACCATTCTGTGTTTTTAGTGAGACGACGCGAATTAAATTATCTGATCCCGGGTGGAGTTGTTTGATGCGAGCCATAATCCATTTGGATGGCGGTGTCCTTTCATCCTTGACTAGTACCAAATCTCCAACTTGTGGTTGTTCTTCCGTTTTTAACCACTTCGGTCGCTGCTGAAGACGGGCTAAGTACTCTGAACTCCACTGCTTCCAAAATGTTTGATGCATTTTTTGTATCAACTGCCAGCGGTCAGGATATGAGATACGTTCATCGGTGATGTATGGTTCCGGAATGTGTTGCGTTGGTTCTCCTATGAGGAAGTGTGCCGGTGTTAAAGAGGTGAAGTCATCTGGGTTACTGGTGCGTGGACACAACGGCCTTGAATTAAGACATGCCTCAATTTGTGCTAAGAGTGTGGCAAGCTCCTCAAATGTGAGTGTTGAATTTCCAGTTACTCTTTTAAGATGATGCTTCACCGATTTTACACCCGCTTCCCATAACCCTCCAAAGTGAGGAGAAGCTGGAGGAATAAAGTTCCACTTTGTGCCTTCGTTAGTTGACAATTCAGCGATCTGTTTCTGGTCGAAGTTTGCTGCCCTTCTTAACTTGTCCAGTTCTCTGTTTGCACCAACGAAGTTTTTTCCGCAATCGCTAAATATCTCCGTGCATACTCCTCGTCGTGCAGAAAACCTTCTCAAAGCAGCAATGAAAGCTTGAGTAGTCATGTCGCTAACCAGCTCAATGTGAATGGCTTTGGTAGCCAAACAGACAAATATCGAAAAATATGCCTTGAATGTTTTGGTTCCTCTCCCTCTCCATGCCTTCACGTCTATGGGACCAGCGTAATCCACCCCAGTGAAGCTAAAGGGCCGAGAAACTCGAACTCTCGGCGCAGGTAAGTTACCCATTAACTGATTTCTCAGTTTGGGACGGTGTCTAAAACAGATGTTACAGCCATGGATGACCTTCTTTACAGCATTTTTAATGTTGACAATCCAAAATCGTCTCCGAAGATAACCAATCATTTGTTGCGTACCGCCATGGAATGTCTTCTCGTGGGCATCCATTACAACGAGACGGGTAAAATGATGATTTTGCTTCAAGATTATTGGATGTCGCTGATCATAATCTAGCTCCGCATGTTGTAATCTTCCTCCTACTCTCAGTATTTTTTCCTCGTCTACGAAGGGGCACAAGGATGTTAATCCTTTAACCATTGGATGTTTCTTGTTTGGCTCAACAGAAAACATACATCATTGGACGGTTCGTACAGCCATCTTTAATGCACTGTACATTTCCACCGGTGAAAGCGTTGTCGACCTGTGTATGTGTTGCCTTGTGGATGCTGGTTGAGCCAATCTTAAACAGTACGCTAAAATCCTTAGCACCTTTTGAAGATTTGAGTGTCGAGTAATCAGTTCGCTTATTGAGTTGTCGTCTGTTTTGACGCTGTGAACCTTAATTATTCGTCTCTCCTCCTCAGTTGCAATGCCGTTCGGTTGTTTTGGTATCGTAAATTTCCATTCCGACCTTAAAAATTCTGGACCATTCCACCAAAGCCGGTTTCCCTTTAGCTCGGAAGGGAGAAGTCCACGAGATGCGAGGTCCGCTGGATTTTGTAAAGTGGGTACGTGTCTCCAGATGCTGCAGTTTGTGATGCGTTGAATTTCTGCTACTCGGTTCCCAACGAAGGTCTTCCATTTTGTCGGCGGTGCAGTGATCCAAGCCAGAGTGATTGTCGAATCTGACCACGCATACGTTCTGACGTTTCCCAGCCGAAGAACTCGTGTGGTGTACTCTAGCAAGGTAGCCAGCATCACCGCTCCACAAAGCTCCAGTCTAGGAAGACTTACCGTCTTTAATGGAGCTACCCTGGTTTTCGCCATAAGGATATGCATCTGAATCGTACCATCTTCATCTAGAACCCGTAAGTATATGACCGCACCGTAAGCTTTTTCCGATGCATCACTAAATCCATGAATTTCTACCTTTTCAGATTTTTCTCGTAAATGGACCCAACGTGGCATCCGAATTTGTTCGATGAGTGGTAGCTCCTGCGAGTATTTATCCCACTCCAGCTTAAGTTCGGATGAAATTGGCTTGTCCCATTCAAGTCCACGCCACCAAAGTTGCTGCATCATCATTTTGGCCTTTAATATGCATGGCGAAATCCAACCCAATGGATCGAATAGACGTGCAATGGTCGAAAGCATCGTCCTTTTTGTGGTTACTTGTGCTGCTTCAATGGATATATTTCCGTAGGAAAACGCATCGTTACCGGGGTACCATTTAATACCCAAGGCCTTAACATGGTCAGACGTCTCGAAAGGCATCGATAATCCTAATTCCTGCTGATCCAAGGGAATGCCGCTTAAAACATCCTTCGAGTTGCTTGTCCATTTCCTTAGATGAAAACCGGCTGTCTCAAGCAGTTTTGTCACCTCATCTCGTTTTCGTACAGCAGCCTCCACTGAATCAGCTCCGGATATCAAATCATCCACGTACATTTCTTCCCGAACGGTCCTCCCCCCCTCGGCAAATCGTGTTGCTTCGTCAGCTGCCAGCTGATTTAATGTGCGTATGGCAAGATATGGCGCACTCGTAGTGCCAAAGGTGACTGTGTCCAGGCGATATGTTTTAATAGGATCCGTTCTCCTACTCCTCCAATAGATGAGCTGGTAATATGCATCCTGAGGATTCATCCTGATTTGCCGATACATCTTTTCAATGTCTGCTGTAAATGTAAATTGGTAAGTTCTCCACCTCAATAAAATGTCGATTATATTATTTTGTATTTTTGGGCCTACCATTAACCGCTCATTTAAAGATGTTCCATCCGAACATTTAGCTGCCGCATCAAAGACGACACGCAGCTTTGTTGTTGAACTGGTATCCTTCCTTACTGCGTGATGTGGTACAAAATAATGTCTAGGACCCCTGAGAACATCATCACAGCAGACATTGATTTCCGTCATCTGGCCCAACTCCAGGTATTCTTCAATACACTTGGAGTATTCTTTATGTAGTGTCGGGTTATTTTCGAAACGCCTCTCCAATTGATGAAACCTACGCAAGGCTCCTAACTTCGAGGGTCCAAGCGCAGGTTGACATCCGTCCTTAAATGGAAGCGAAGCTTCATATCGCCCATCTGATAAACGTTTCGTTGTTTCCATAAAATGTTTTTCACATTTTAAGTTCTCCTCCGTCTCTGCAATCTGAAAAGGTACCTCTTCTATTTCCCAAAATTTTCGCATTTGTTCGTCTATTTCCAGCGATTGGTGAAAATTTCGAATTGGCATTGTATAGGTAGATACCTTCCCCAGTAATATCCAGCCCAGCTGTGTATTTTGCGCTATAGGAAATAGCTCGTCTCCTCTTGCAATTTCGGGTAAAATTAATTCTGCGTATACGTCGCTACCTAATAGTAAGTCGACTGTCGCAGGTTGATAAAATAATGGATCTGCTAGCTTTAATCCGCTGATGTGGTTCCATTTATTGATTGCCAGATGGTTGGCCGGAAGAAGCCCAGTCAGGGTTTTGTACACAAAGGCTCGTGTGGTGGTCTCAAACTGTGAGTTTAGAGATCCAAACGAAATATCAGCATACCGATGGCATGCTCCACTGCTGACCTTTCCCAGCCCCGACACCTCAACAAACGTACTTCGAGCATTCAGGTTTAGTAATTGTACTGCAGCTTCCGTAATAAAGGTCGCTTCTGATCCTGGATCAATCAAAGCTCTGAAGTTAAAATATCTTCCCTTTGATGACTTAATTTTTACCAATGCAGTGGCTAACAAAATTTGTGGGTTAGTGTGGTGTTGTGAAAAATAATTTTGAATTGGTGCGTTAGCAGATACCCCAGGTGGTGGATGCTGCGCACTAATGTTTGTTTGCTGTTGCGTGCTAGTAGATGGCTGCTGCATACCGCTGTTAAATTGCTGCACACCATTACATGGTTGTTGTGTGGTATGAGGTGTTTGCTGCAAATTGACAGCTTGAAGCGGTTGAGTAAAGCTGTTTGTTGAAACTGAAACCTGGTATGCTTGAGCATGTGAATTTTGATTTTGTGTTGGGTTATTGAATTGAGGTGTTGTGTATGAGTGTTGGGTTGAATTAGGGTGAGAGTTTTGGCATATATTTGCAGACATATTGGGTGAGGGGTTTTGTGGTTCGAAAGGATGTGGTTGGTTAATGTGTTGGGTGTTTAAATCGGAATTGTGTAAAAGTGAATGATGTTTTTGTTTACAAAAATAGCAACGCGCATTACTGGGACAATTTTGTATAGTATAACTATAGGCCAAACAATTGAGGCAAGCTCGTACACTTTGAACTATATTGCATCGTTCATGGATATTCATTTGAATGAAACGATTGCAAACTCTCATCGGATGTTGGCCCTTGCTACACACCTTACAAATAAATTGCTCCTTTTGTTTGTTTTGCCTAACATGAAAAGCGTTTTTTGTTACAGGAGCCTTCTGGTTTGGAAGTTTGGAATAATTTTGACTGACCTTGGGTTTTTGTTGTTCCATTACTTCCAGAGTTCGGAACCGCGTTTCAAGGAACTCCGAGAAATCGGAAAATTTAGGGAAATCCCGTTTCCCCCCTAAGCGCTCTTCCCATAACTGCTGAGTATGAATTGCTAATTTTTGAAAAACAATGTAATTAACTATTGTATCCCACTGTTTTACAGGCACATCAAGATTTTCGAGCAAATGAAGACATTCTCTGGTGGTATCCAATAAGCGTTTCAATCCGAAAGCGCTTTCACTCTGCATCACAGGTTGATTAAAAAATGTTTTTAAATGTGTTGTGACAAGAAAACGTTTGTTGTCATATCGATCACACAAAAGTGACCATGCTTTGTCGTAATTACCGGATACGACATCTAAATGCTGAACAACCCTCTCGGCATCTTTGTTAATACAAGCTTTAAGGTATTCGTATTTTTGAATTTCCGTTAAACGCGTATTTGTGTGAATCATAGATTCGTATTTACTTTTAAATTGTCGCCACTTTTCATATTCTCCCGAAAATTCTGGAAGAGCAATTTCGGGTAAGCGAATGTTGCTTTGCATATGACTGCTATGCTCTGCAGTATTCACATTTGATGCAGACGCGTTCACCTTGTCCAAACAGTCCCTAAGTTCAGCGTTATACTCTATGTAAAGCTCCCTTATTTGCTGTTCGATACCTTCGAAATCTTTACTACCATCGTCATCATCAGCTGTAAGACTCACTAATCTTTCGTTGATGACTTTACTTTGTCGAAAAAGATCCTCTAGTATAGTCAGCCTGTTACTAAGCATGTTTTTTGTCCGCTTGGACTCGCTTGACGAACTAAAACTCTTGTAATCGTTTTTTAATATCGATAGGGTGTTTTTTAAAAGTTTTAGTTCTTTGTTTAATGTCATTATGAAGGCTTTGGGATGACAATTAAATTGGCAAATCGGGCAATAAAATAGGCAAATTACTCACTTACCGCTTGTAATTCTGCTTCTTGCACAGCTTGGCTGGTATTTGTTGGATGATGAATGATGCTTTACGCGCCGCGAAAACCGTTTATGCACAAAAACTCACAAAAATGTCTTTTAATTTGAATTAATGATTTTTTTTTATTGGCAAATTATTAACACTTGTTCAAATATGGTTCGAAGGACCAAAATGTTCTGTCCAAACTTATCCTTTGTTAAAAAATTTCTTTGTTCGTGATTTTCTTTGTTCAATTACCACAGTTAACGATTCCGTAAAATTCGTGAATTAAAACACCGGTTTCGACCACGTTATAATAGCGTATATTTTCATGTGAAAAATAAAATTCAGTTTTAATAGCTTTGCACCACAAATGTCAAAACGTTAATAATCAAAATGTAAACAATCAATTTTGTACTAAATTTTAAGGTGGAAACATAATGTTACAATTAATCGCATTTTAACTTATTAATTATTAACAATTATTTATTCGTAATACATTTTATGAATTTCGTTTCTTGTTCAGCAACACAGCGAAACAGCGATAAAGCGAAAAAGCGAAATACGTACTGATGCGGAAGATAGAAGTGTGGTTCTAGTAACTTGGGATATATTACACATGTCATGTGACCTAGTCGCAGATATTCACTGAGGAAACCCGCGAACTGTTTTACCTCAGGATTTTTGGAAAGCTAAAGCAATATTGAAGGATGTTCCTAAACAACTCGGCTCCTTCTTAAAAGGGAGTCGAACTAAAAGACGACCACTTGGGAGAACCTCGATATTGTTAACGAAATTTTTTCGTACTCCTTCTGTCCAATTTGATCTTTGTCCTAGAACCTCTTCTATTTCCCAGAATTTTTCCACATATCGATCCAGTGAATCTTCTTTCAATCTCAGGCAGCAAGATTTCCTCGTTCTGTTTGAAGGACTCTTATACCTCCCACAAACGATCCAACCAAATAAGGTTTTAGTAGCGAGGGAAGTTCCTGTCCCAGTTTGATGTGGCCTACTTGGAGAAGATCGAAGAAAGCTTCGGCACCTAGCAACAAATCTATCCTTGGTGGTTGATGGAAATATTCATCGGCGATTTCAAGGTTGCTGGGATGGATATGATGGAGCAACAAGGAATTCCAATATAACGTCGAAGTTGTTATATCTTGAATGAATAGTGGTCTGTATTTGAAAGCTTATGTTTGTTTCTTGTTCTCCAATTTCAACAATGTCAACATTATATTTATGTAGTTTAAGTCGCAGAGCCTTTGCAAACTTTGCATTCAAAAAATTGTCTTGAGACCCAGAATCAAGAAGACCTCTTCCTAATTGAAAGCTACCTATTGAATCTTGTACCAAAACCAACGCCGTTGCCTAAATAACTTGAGCATCAGGTGTAGGATCCCTTTCTACTGCCGCATTAACCGCTGCCGATGTTTAAGCTTCCTTCCTTAGGATCCACTTTCCGACTGTTGAGGTCTATGCAGAAGACTGTTATGTGGTTGTCTACACTGTTTGCACCTGTAAGTGGAAGTAGATTTCGATACTCCATGACTTTTTCCCAAACAATTTAAGCAAACTCATAATTTCTTTGCATTTGAAAAACGCTCCATGGCTGTTAGTCAAGTGAAGCTCGTATAGCTGGAAATGGAATGTTGTTATCCCGACAAAAGGCGCAAGAACGTTGAGTAACCATGAGTGAAGTGTGAGAACTTTGAGAACAATACACATTCTCTTACTTCAAGATATTGGCAGCCTTTGCTGAGAACCTCCGGGCATTCCTTCCAATCTGGAAGATCTTTATAGGCTAAGTGTTCATCCCACTTGAACTGCGTTTCCGAGTCCACCTTTGAGATAGCAATATAAATAATAATTGCATTGCATATGTCTTCGAAATATTCGATTGACTGCAACGAATTAAAGAGAGAAGAAATATTGTCAACTAAACTCCTTAGTGAGCCAGCATATGCCTAAGGGGCCTTAGGCAGTTCAAATAATTCGAAAATGTATTCCAAAAATATCGAAGTATCGTTGTCATAACGTTCTGGTCTGGCTAGAACTTTCGGATTTCGACCGTGCTGAGAGCTTGATCACTCAGACACGTGAACAAATGATTATTTTTTTTAGTTTTTGTTTCACTGGGGTCATTGTCGACCACTGAGGTAAAAGAATGTATGAAATTCTTATACTGGGAGTATTTCCCACTGAACTTGTCTTGGCTTGCATTGAGGCCTCTATGCCAAACTTTGTCAAAAGCTCGCGACACGTCAAGAAATACGGCTGAGCAAATTTTCTTTTCTTCGAAAGCTTTCTCAATTACATCAGTAATTCGATAAACTTCTAAACCCAAATTGATGGTCAGGTAAAATGCGTTTCTGATCAATAATGGGGTGTAAGCGACAGGGTAATACCCTTTCAAAAACTTTTGAAATTATTTTAAGAAGTGGAAGAGGTCTGTATGATTCATTCGGTGATTTTCCTGGTTTGGAAACCATAATCTCTTCTGCGACTTTCCACTGTCTTGGTTTTGTATTCTAATCTACGTGCTGCATTTACAATGTAGAGGAGTTTAGTTAATGATTTTACGGGCAACATTTTAAGAAGTTCTACTCTAATTAGGTAATAACCCGGAGCTTTTTTAGGCTTTTATTTCTGTACATCCCTTTAAGCTCGGCATTACTTGCATATCTAACTAGTTTACTATCGGTTGTAGTTTCGAATAAATTAATGTTTTCTGGACTTAAATGGTTTAAATGTTTCCTCAAGATGTGCGGCAAAAACGTCTGCTTTTGCTTTTTTTGCCCAAACGTCTTGAGTTACCCTAATTGGTGGTACAGCGCTTTTTTGGTAGTTTTATGACTTTTTTTGCTTTCCAATGTGGATAATTCGATTCTTTTCCAGCGTTTAGGCCTTGCAGATAAGTTTCTACTGCACGGTTTTTAAAGTTTTTAATCGAATTTGATAGCATGTTACTCACCCGGTTGAGTTCTGTTTTATCGAGTTTTTTCGAGGTTTTCTTTTTTGTCTCATTTTTCTTTCGTATGGGTACTTGATATTACTATAGCTCTCTATATGGTGTTGTTGAGGAGTATTATTCCATGCTGCTTTTTGGACGGTATCGGTACAGGAGTCAACCGCGACTTCAAGTTTCAATGGGGATATAAGCGATACACCCAGTCGAATATTGTTTTCAATATCGCTTTTGGTTTTCATTTCTAATGATTGACTCGCTCGTTGTTAGAATGACCAAAGAATGATCAGAGAAAAGATCAAAGCATTCGTCAATTTGATTCGATTAGACGGCACACATTTTACTATGAAAAATTCGATCAAATCTGGTATTTTTGTAACATCATTTGGCCAGTAAGTTGACTTACCCGTAGAATGAAATTCGGTATTGTACTTGCTACATACTTCATAAATCATCCTACCTTTCTATTGTATGCATCTAGATCCCCAGAATGTACGTATTGCATAAAAATACCCTCCGATGACAAAACGCTGTATAAGGGAATTATGCAAGTTGTCAAAGTCAAATTTCTCAATCTTGTATTGCGGTGGGCAGTAAACAGAAGATATCTTCATAAAGGGGTGCCTTCTGCTAACTTATATAGAGCTAACTTGCATTGTTTCGATTTCTAATTTAAGATCAATAGCCTTATTCGATGGATGCAGAGCATGATATCCGAGGTAACCTTTCGGATATTAAACAGATGTCGATATATTTTTCTTGCATATACAATTCAATTCAATATTGAGTAAGAATTTCTTAGAAATCTACTCAAGTCGAAGGTGGGGTTCGTTTGATGCGAATACTATTTTCGAGTTTAACTAGCATTTCAAAATAAGTTAATTCGTTCTACTTTGTTCCTCAAGTTTTGAAAGTATAATTGACAATACGTTTGTAACTGAGTCAGGTAAGATATTTGTTTGTTCTTTTTCGGATACTATAGCTTGGACATACGCTTGTACATTTGGTTTTGGATGTACATTATCCGAAAGGATTTCTGATGGACACGTTTGTGGAAATGTGGGTTTTTTAAGAAGTGGTTTTGAGAGATACCACTATTTTAGTCATTCATTCCAGTGGGCGAAAGTAGTATTACTAATGGGCACTAAATGGATCTCTTCGATTTTCATACATCAGGGCATGTAAGCACACTGCAATCTGAATTTATAACAGTAAAAACAACCTTGGGATAAATACCGGCTTGAGAGGTGCCACTCGCGTTTTCGATGCTACAAGTGAACTAAGAAACTTTCCGTCTATCCTGGTCTTTATTTCAATCATAAAAGGTCTTTTATTCAATGTCCTCACTGACATGTAGTGCGGAGCATCTTTGAATCTCTATTGTGCCGATTAGGGGAAGTCGTTGCGTCCATTGCCACCATTCCTCCCGCTCTTCATCTCGTACTGGCTCATCCCAGGTCCCTCCAGAACACCAGATATTTTGAAGGATGACTTTTGCTTGAACAACATAATATCCAAGTGAGCCTATCGGGTCAAATACAGTCATAACTTGACATTTAGCTGGAAATGGATACTAATCAAAAACTGTCTTGTCAAAGCTCTGCACGAAAACAAGCTCATCTGTTTAAGGCAGCCACGAAAGGCCCAGCTCCTTTTCTTGCATAACTTCAAACTCATCGATACGTTTAAATTGCTGATGAAAGTGGAGCTGTAGCGATTACTGACATAATTCAGCGGCAACACTCAACCTCGCAGCTACCGTACCATTCGAGACATCACCTCATTGATAAACAGTATGCCCAACGTATGTATGTACAATGTACATACACATCGACTGGTATGTTTCGACTCCGTTGAAACGGTTAACATCACGCGTCCAGAGGTAGTTGTCTTCAGTGACATTATCATAATTTCGTTTTTAGTTTTTGGGCAACCGCGAACCTTCACACATCGTTTTACTTAGTATTAAACTAGCGTCGTCGAAACCATATCTATATTGTTAGTTATTAAGATTATATTTAAAATAAAAAGTTAAATTTATAACGAAAGAAAGTTTTCTCTTAATTCGCTAAACTGGTGACCCCGACGTGATCGTTTTTTAAGATAGTAATTTCGGGTTTTTAATCGACGTAATAATGGAAAATGATCTTAAATCAAATAAGAACCATTTTTCGCGTAGTGATGGCGGCGTTACCCAAGACGACAATGCGCAAACAAGTACTCCTCTGCGGTCAACTGATGTTTCCTCTCAAATTTTTCATGCATCCCGTGTCAAAACGCAAGAGTTTTTTACTTCCGACCCCGAGCTATGGTTTTTTTTGCTTGAGTCACAATTTGCTGTTAATCGCATTTCGTCCGACACGTCAATGTACCATACTGTGGTTTCTCAGCTAACTAAGACGGTTGCGGAGAAGGTAAGAACATTTTTGCGTCATCCACCGTCCACAGGAAAATATTTGGCTCTTAAGCAGAAGCTCATCCAGGAGTTTACGCCAAGCGATCAGGGTAGAATTAAAAAACTGCTTTCGCAAATGGAACTGGGCGACAAAAAACCTTCGCGACTATTGGAGGAGATGCAGAACCTGGCAGGCGAAACGGTCGATGGTAAATTTCACACAACGTTGTGGCTAGGGTGTTTGCCTATGACACTTCAACAAATTTTATCGCCATGGAGTGAAGAACCGTTGGACAAACTAGCAAAAATTGCTGACAACATTGTAGAAACAACTAATTTAGTTAGCATATCAGCGACCAGTGTTAAGAGCAATTTCACCGAGGAATCTACACTGGGTAAACTAACAGCGCAAATGGATGACATTTGCAGACGCTTTCAAGAGCTTGAAAAAGGAATTCGTTTCAACCGCGATCGTTCGAAATCCCGTTCAACCAGCAGACGAAGAAACGACTCGCAGAAAAGAACTAATCCGAAAGGGGAATGTTGGTACCACAACAGATTTAAAGCACAAGCAACAAAATGTCGTCAACCATGCACATTTCGGTCGGAAAACTAAAAAGCCGAGCTTATACTGAGGCGACTGAGCTTGGCGTTACTTTTGCTCGCCTCTTCATATATGATGAAGCAACGGGACGAAATTTCCTTATAGACACCGGCGCAGACGTCTCCATCATTCCACCAAAGAAGCGTTCATTCTGTTTGTTGAACAACGAGTCCAATCGATTGAATCTCTACGCAGCCAATGGAACGAAAATCACCGCGTACGGGCAAGAACGACTTGTTCCATCGCTGGGTCTAAGACGAAATTTTCCTTGGCATTGCACGGTAGCCGACGTGCAGGCATCAATAACCGGCGCGGATTTCCTTAACTTTTACAACTTGTCGGTTGACTTACGTAGGCGAAGACTCATCGACAATTCAACAAATATGTGTCATAGTGGTCAAATTCGTAAATCTGACGTACCCCAGGTAACAATTATCGATCAAAATAATCGGTTTTCGTCTCTTTTAAGGAAATTTAAAGACATTTTTGATGACCAGCCATCAAAAATCAAACAAGTGAAGACGAACGTCACACATTGCATCCTCACAAACGGGCCACCGGTGACAGCTAAGCCCCGACGCCTTCCACCTGAAAAATTAGCAGCGGCAAAGGCGGAGTTTCAGGAACTTATGGCACACGGTATTTGTAGGCCTTCCAAAAGCAATTGAGCCTCGCCGTTACACATGCTGCCGAAAAAGGACGCCACTTGGCGACCATGCGGCGATTACAGGCGCCTTAATGCATCAACGGTGCCGGACAAGTACCCTGTACCTCACATCCAGGACTTCGCCCATATCGTTCATAATAGGAAGGTGTTCAGCACAATTGACTTGAAGAAAGCGTATCACCAAGTGCCAGCGGAGCCAAGCGATATTCCCAAAACGGCGATTATAACTCCTTTTGGGTTGTATGAATTTTTGTTTATGACTTATGGACTACGAAATGCAGCGCAAACGTTTCAGAGGCTAATCGACGAGGTGCTTCGTGGCCTTGATTTTGCAGTGGCCTACATTGATGACATCTTGGTCGCTTTTGACACACTGGACGAACACGAGCTTCATCTACAAACAATCTTCGAGCGACTTCAGGACAACGGGCTGATCATCAACCTTTCTAAATGCGTGCTGGGCAAATCTGAAGTGCAGTTTCTAGGCCACTTGGTCCTACCCGAAGGAATAAAGCCTTTACCAAGTAAAGTCGTGGCCATACGCGAGTACGAAAAACCGAAGGTAGCAAAGGATTTGCGACGATTTATAGCGATGATTAACTTTTACAGGCGTTTCATTCCAAACGCCGTAGACATGCAACATCGGTTGCAGGTCTTAATAGATGGCAACGTAAAAAACGACAATCGCAAAATCGCATGGACATCTGACGCTGAAGCTGCTTTCGAACAGTACAAAACAGCATTGTGTAACGCAGCTATGCTGGCCCATCCAGCAATGAATGCTCATGTTTCTATTGCTGTGGATGCCTCGGATTTCGCCATGGGTGCCGTTGTACAACAAACAACCAATGCAGACACAAGACCATTGGCGTTTTTTTCAAAAAAGCTTTCTAGTGCTCAGCTTAAATACTCGACGTATGACCGTGAGTTGCTGGCGGTTTATGAAGCAATACGACATTTTCGCCACTTTCTGGAGGGACGGGATTTTTCCATTAACACCGACCATAAACCATTGGTCTTTGCGTTCCAGCAAACATTAAATAAGGCTTCTCCCAGGCAAGCACGGCAGCTAGACTACATTAGCCAATTTTCGACAGACATACGTCACGTTGCTGGAAAGGAGAACATCGTCCCCGACATGCTGTCGAGAATCGAAGGAGTGGCAGCCGAAAACACCCTCGACTATCGCCAGCTCGAAGCTGATCAAAACGAGGACTCAGAACTGCAGGCGTTGCTCAGCGATAACAAAACATCGCTTGTTTTAAAAGCCGTCAAAAATCCTGAATCGTCAACAAATTTAATCTGCGATGTGTCAGGAATGTACATAAGACCTTTCATTACTAAAAGTTTCCGAAATTCAGTTCTAGCTAAAATTCACGGCTTAGCACATTTGGGTAGTAGAGCAACGACCAAGCTAGTCCAGCAACGATTTGTATGGCCAAATATGCGGAAGGACTGCAAACGATTCGTAAAACACTGCATTGCTTGCCAGAAAGCAAAAGTTCAAAGACATAACAGGGTTCCATTGCAGTCATATGATGAACCCACCGAACGCTTTGATCACTTGCACATCGATCTGGTGGGCCCATTGCCACCATCGAATGGTTTTACGTATCTGCTAACTATCATCGACAGAGCAACACGATGGCCGGAGGCAATTCCCATCACCAACATCACGGCAGAGAGCGTAGCAAAGGCGTTTCTTGCTGGCTGGATATCGCGCTATGGTGTCCCTTCTCGTATTACTTCCGACAGAGGACGGCAGTTCGAGTCCAGTTTATTTCAAAAACTCAATAACATGCTAGGAGTGCGTCATCTAAGAACAACTGCCTACCACCCGCAAGTAAACGGGATGGTAGAACGTTGGCACCGTTCTCTAAAAGCGGCGCTTAAAACGAAGATGCCAGCCAGCTGGTCAGAAGAGCTGCCGCTTATTTTGCTTGGACTACGAGTCGCATGTAAGGAAAACGTTAACGCGACGCCGGCGGAAATGCTATACGGTAAGACACTTAAAATACCTGGACAATTTTTCGTATCTCAGCAGGAAAACATCAACGACAGCGAGTTCGTCCGTCAGCTTTCAAAATCCTTACAAGCATTTCGACTTGGCAACAACATTCACCACAGTTCCAAGAAATAATTTTTCGTACAACCAGCGTTATCAACATGTACTCACGTATTCGTGCGGATAGACGCAGTTCGGAAACCTCTCCAGTCGCCATACAATGGACCATTTAAAGTGAAGAAGCGATATCAAAAATACTTCAAAGTTATTATCAATGACAGCGTGCAGAAGGTTTCCATCGATCGTCTGAAGGCAGCTTTCATCGCAGCAGAAATAATTAGGGAGGATCCAAACAATACACCGCCAGGACCGAAGTTAGACCCCTATAAAACTCGATCAGGCAGGGTGGTTAAATTGCGATTCAAGGACCTTCCGACTAGAGGGGGAGTAGTGTAGCGATTACTGACATAATTCAGCGGCAACACTCAACCTCGCAGCTACCGTACCATTCGAGACATCACCTCATTGATAAACAGTATGCCCAACGTATGTATGTACAATGTACATACACATCGACTGGTATGTTTCGACTCCGTTGAAACGGTTAACATCACGCGTCCAGAGGTAGTTGTCTTCAGTGACATTATCATAATTTCGTTTTTAGTTTTTGGGCAACCGCGAACCTTCACACCTCGTTTTACTTAGTATTAAACTAGCGTCGTCGAAACCATATCTATATTGTTAGTTATTAAGATTATATTTAAAATAAAAAGTTAAATTTATAACGAAAGAAAGTTTTCTCTTAATTCGCTAAAGAGCCTTAAAATATCCGATTCACTGAACATACCCGTCAAATATCATATCAATTGTCTCTTTTATTTTATTATTTTTCGTTCTGCCCAGAACCAACGTGGTGCGTTGTGATAGGTGCAAGGCTTGGATGCACTATGGATGTGCAGGAGTGGACGATTCGGTTAAGAATCGACATTGGTCTTGCCAAAAGTGTCAATCGAAGCCAAAGAAACCGGTGGTGACTGCGAGGAGCATCAGATCTGCAAGCGGAACAAGGACGGCAGTCGCTGACGTCACTATATTACCAGCACGTGGTAGTGTTCACAGCGGCGCTTCTTTACGGAACCGACGTGTAGTCGATCTGGAATTGCTTTAACTGGAAGAGCAATGAAATATGGAGGAACAATTCTTCGAAAAGACATTTTTGTTGCTCAAATAAAGGAAACAGGAAGAAGAGGACGGCATCAGCGTGAAAAGCGACATGCATTCTGCAGTGCACGTAACACCATCAATCATCAATAATTAAGGCGGATTTGCTATTCGGCGCATCAACGATTAGGTCGCAAACACTGAGATGTAAGTCCTGAATGAAGCGAAAAATGGGACGCTAACACAAAACCAAATAGCATCTAGAAAGGGTTTGTCAAGGGAACTGCCTATGTTTTTCGGTAAGTCAGAAGAGTGGCCGATCTTCATTTTGGATTATCGCAACAGAAAGGCGTTGCGCATTTATTCCAATGATGAGAACTTGATCGACTACGAAGGCTTTAAAGGGCAAAGCATTTGATGCCGTGTGTAGCATGTTACTTTTCCCTGCATCCGTACCGATGACTATCTGTACACTTAAAATGCTCTTTGGAAGGCCTGAACATATCTTCGAAGATCTCATTAGGAAAGAAGCGCCAAGAATTGATCATCTAGATACCACCATCTCGCATGCATTGATAGTTAAAAACCTGAATGCGTCTGAGCTGACACACCACATAAACAACACAGTGTTGCTGAAGAAATCGGTTAATAAATTGCCATCGGCTATTAGAGTAACCGAGTTGGAGCAAAATACCATGAGTTTCGGCGAGTGGATGTTCACGAGGGCAGGAACGGCTGCAACAGTGAACAGGTATGCAGATGACGGCCATAAATACAAACGCATAAATACAATGGCAAGGAAGTTAACACATATGCTTTCATTGATAGTAGGTCCTCACTCACTTTGTTAGAAAAATGGATCTCAAAGCGACTCAGTTTAGAAGACACTCACAAGCCGTTGTGCCTGAGATGGGCTGCTAATTCCACTCATCGAGAAGAAGAAGACATATAAAGATCACTCAAGCCATGTATTGACAACGATGGAGTCCTGCGTCTTGAAGGACGAATCGACTACGCCGATTGTGTCAATAAAGAGACCAGGCGACCAGTGCTGCTGTCCAGGAAAAACAGGGAGAGTGATGTTAATGTTGATTACTATCACATAAACTTTCCGAAAAATTATGTTGTGACATTGAATTTTTTTATATTTTATCGTCATTAATCCCAAATTTATATACCCTATCCAATAGGGGTATATCAGTTTTGATACATAGTTTGCAATTTTTTGGAAAAAAGTAGTCTTAAAATTGGGTTTTTCAAAAATGAGGGTGTGTCAGTTTGCGGATCTCATAAAATTTTTTTACACTTGTTCTGCTGGAAACAACAAAACACTTGTACCAAATTTCATCATTCTAGCTCAAAATGTAAGGCCCAAAAACTGATGACGTACGGACGGACGGACAGACATGGCTAAATCGACTCAGATATCGATTCTGAGTCAATCCATATACTTTGAGGTATATCAAGATAAATTATTTCTCAATGTTACAAGCTGTGTATCACTCGCTGAGTCGGTTAAGCCATGTCTGTCCGTCCGTCCGTTCGACAGTCTAGACAATCTTAATGTCCTTATTATGTCTACAGAGAGTTTTTTACCACGCCCACTTTATGGGGGCGTTTTATTTTTACCTAAAACGTTTTTCGGTAAAATGTTAAATATTTCGAAAAAAAAATTGATGCAAAATAATTGTTTTTGGTAATACAAATATTTCATCTATATATCATCTTAACCCACGCCTACTTTTTGAAGGCGTTTTGGAGAGAAACGTTGTTTTTGGTCAAACCATACAAGATTTTGTTAAACTGTCTAAATAATATGTTGCGACAGTTTCAATTTTAATATTCCTTTGCCAATAAACCCACATTTTAGAGAAATCAATTTTAAGGATGGGATGGGATAGGGTATAAAACGATCCACACAGTGGATTTTAGCGTTCCCATATTTTTTTATTAAAGTTAAGCGACATCTATGCTATGTTGCTTTTATGTAAAAAAAATCTATTATCAATAATTATTTTGCACTTAAGTGATTCTCAGAACCTCAAAAATACTTTTATAAATAAGGCTATCAAAATATACATATTATATACATACATAACTAAATTGAAATATATAATGAACAAATGATTAAATTATTTTCAACCGTCAAGATTCAAATTTAGCTGAATAGGAAATATTTAACAATGTAACATCCACTTAATTCCAAGAGCTGTGGGCAAAGAGTGTTAAAATTTTTAAATTGGCCGTTATTATTTGTTTGAAAATTTTGAATTTTGTTGTAAGTCTACGTTTTGACGTTTAAATGACCAGGCGTCAGACAAGTGTCTGTGAATCAAATATTTGTGCACTTATTCGGGTAGTGGTGAGTAATTTATTTGCAAAAATCCTGAAAAATTTTAGGATTAGCTTGTAGGTAAAACGTTAAATCCTGGAAAGTTTGCTATTGGTTAGTAGTTTGTCAACCAAGGATCAAGTAAGGAAGAGATAGGAAAATTTCGTACGTCTTCCCTTGTTTCGCCCGTACTTACGGACTTCAACTCGCTATCGGTGTATATGTGAGCGGTCATCTTGCAAAAACGAGAACAATTTCATGATGGCCGTCCATGTAAACAAATACGCGAGGTGAATTCCTTTGACATTTCAAATTATGCGTTTCGTAAAATTTGCAATTGGCAAAATTATTTTACAAATTTTATAGTCAAAGCGCACGTGTTTTTTTGTTCGGCCAGCAGACACAACGCGCAATTTTCCTACGATCCAGAAATATATGAATAAAGCCAATCGTCCTTCGGACTACTCGGTCACAGGCGACATGATTTCGTTGTGTCGTGAAATTCGCACCCCAAGATATTTGATCAGAATGGATCGAAGAAATTGGTGTGGTTGTTGGTATTCGACACACGAGAAATTCCTCACATCGGCGGTGGATGCTATTCTGAGGATTTGGAACAACTTTCGCGCAAAGGAGCAGAAGGTTGTAATGAATCCTTGTGGATAAGATGGACTCAAAACAGGGCTATAAGCGTGCACATTCAATCGCGATAATGTGCAATTTTCGTACGATCCAGCAAATACAAATAAAAATACATTTGTTTTGGCGGAGCAGGTTCGTAAGTACCCAGGGCCGAGCTTTCTCACAACCAATCATGTGCGCGTGTGTACTTCTTGCACGATGGTGGGACCTCCTGTTTTATGGCGACTCCAAATGGCGAATTTGAGTTAAGGTTTTCTTGACAATTGATACTACTCAGATGATTTGTCAGATCATCACGAGAGGAGGGCCAGTGAAAATAATTTAGGTGTTGCTACGGCTGGGAATCGAACCCAGACCTTCTACGCTGCAGTTCATCGCACTAATCATCGCGCCACTGAGCCCGTCCGTAAGATCCAGCAGTGTATGAATAAAACCAATCGTAATTTGGACTACTGGGTCACAGGCGACATGACTTCGTTGTATCATGAAATTCGCAGCCCAAGATATTTGAACGGAATGAATTCGAGAAATTTGTATGGTTGTTGGCATTCGATACATGAGAAATTCCTCACATCGGCAATGGTTGCTATTCTGAGGATTTGGAACAGCTTTCGCTCAAAGGAGCAGAAGATTGTAATGAATCCTTGTGCATAAGATGGACTCAATACAGGGCTATAAACTTGCATATTCAATCGCAATAATGTGCAATCCGCATCCAACATCACGCACAACATCTGCTATTCGCCATTTAAACGACCACCAGCCCAGAAAAACCAAATACTATTCGATTACCAGCTGAAATAGTTTGGACTACCGGCTGCAACAATTAGTTTTTAAAATGTCATCAGATACAAGTATGTATTGGACTTAATATAGTCTGTGCGTGTTCAGCAAGCAGCATTATCTTTAATAGTGATCAACAATCAATCATTACACCTTTTCCCATAGGAGTATATTAGCTTTGATGCATAATGTAACATTAATAAATAATTTAGCTAGACATACGTAAAAGTAAATGGATCAACTCAGAATCGCTAGCTGAGGCAATGAAGCCATGTTTGTGCGTCCATCTGTAGGTAACCGGCTTTTGGGCCTAACATTTTGATCAAGGATAATGAAATTCGGTACATGTGATTCTAGTACGTGCTCTTCGAATATGTGTTAACATTTTTGAAAACCACCCCGTTTTAAGCCAAACCGTTAGAGACTTAAAAAAATACTGAATAACATATCTAGACAAATCTGTACATTCGAAGGTATTTCCGAACGCCAACCTCGGGATCTCTATTTTTTCCTTGACTAGTAATAGGTAGATCCTGGTTGTTGGAAATGTGACCGATTGAAAAACTAGAATTTTTAGTTACGAACTAACCGACATTGAACTAATTACGATTTTATAAAGTTCCAGTGCAAATTTTAAGTTAATCAGCGAAACAGCGATAAAGCGAAAAAGCGAAATACGTACTGATGCGGAAGATAGAAGTGTGGTTCTAGTAACTTGGGATATATTACACATGTCATGTGACCTAGTCGCAGATATTCACTGAGGAAACCCGCGAACTGTTTTACCTCAGGATTTTTGGAAAGCTAAAGCAATATTGAAGGATGTTCCTAAACAACTCGGCTCCTTCTTAAAAGGGAGTCGAACTAAAAGACGACCACTTGGGAGAACCTCGATATTGTTAACGAAATTTTTTCGTACTCCTTCTGTCCAATTTGATCGATCCAGTGAATCTTCTTTCAATCTCAGGCAGCAAGATTTCAGCTTTCTGTTTGAAGGACTCTTATACCTCCCACAAACGATCCAACCAAATAAGGTTTTAGTAGCGAGGGAAGTTCCTGTCCCAGTTTGATGTGGCCTACTTGGAGAAGATCGAAGAAAGCTTCGGCACCTAGCAACAAATCTATCCTTGGTGGTTGATGGAAATATTCATCGGCGAGTTCAAGGTTGCTGGGATGGATATGATGGAGCAACAAGGAATTCCAATATAACGTCGAAGTTGTTATATCTTGAATGAATAGTGGTCTGTGTTTGAAAGCTTATGTTTGTTTCTTGTTCTCCAATTTTAACAAAGTCAACATTATTTTTATGTAGTTTAAGTCGCAGAGCCTTTGCAAACTTTGCATTCAAAAAATTGTCTTGAGACCCAGAATCAAGAAGACCTCTTCCTAATTGAAAGCTGCCTATTGAATCTTGTACCAAAACCAACGCCGTTGCCTAAATAACTTGAGCATCAGGTGTAGGATCCCTTTCTACTGCCGCATTAACCGCTGCCGTTGTTGAAGCTTCCTTCCTTCGGATCCACTTTCCGACTGTTGAGGTCTATGCAGAAGACTGTTATGTGGTTGTCTACACTGTTTGCACCTGTAAGTGGAAGTAGATTTCGATACTCCATGACTTTTTCCCGAACAATTTAAGCAAACTCATAATTTCTTTGCATTTGAAAAACGCTCCATGGCTGATAGTCCAGTGAAGCTCGTAAAGCTGGAAGTGGAATGTTGTTATCCCGACAAAAGGCGCAAGAACGTTGAGTAACCATGAGTGAAGTATGAGAACTTTGAGAAGAATACAAATTCCCTTACTTCAAGATATTGGCAGCCTTTGCTGAGAACCTCCGGGCATTCCTTCCAATCTGGAAGATCTTTATAGGCTAAGTGTTCATCCCACTTGAACTGCGTTTCCGAGTCCACCTTTGAGATAGCAATATAAATAATAATTGCATTGCATATGTCTTCGAAATATTCGATTGACTGCAACGAATTAAAGAGAGAAGAAATATTGTCAACTAAACTCCTTAGTGAGCCAGCAGATGCCTAAGGGACCTTAGGCAGTTCAAATAATTCGAAAATGTATTCCAAAAATATCGAAGTATCGTTGTCATAATGTTTTGGTCTGGCTAGAGCTTTCGGATTTCGACCGTGCTGAGAGCTTGATCACTCAGACACGTGAACAAGTGATTAATTTTTTTAGTCGACCACTGTGGTAAAGGAATGTATGAAATTCTTATACTGGGAGTATTTCCCACTGAAGCGTGGAAGTGGAAGTTTGGGCAAATGATTGACTTAGTGTGGCACTGCAAATGTTGTTTCGGCAGTGCTCATGCGTCTTCCTGTGCCCATAAGCGAAAGAATTTTGGTTTAAGAAGAAATGTGTAATTCATCCAAATCACTTCGACCAGTATCAGTTGGTGCTGTCCGCTTCATTTGTGTTTGATACACGAGGACTTGTTTAAAATAAGATTCTTAAATGCCCAAACGACATTCAAGTTCAGTTGCTAAGAGAGAACCCAATTTTGTTTCTACTAAAATTTTCAAACAATAATTTGCTTAACAAATGCCTAAGCAAAAATTAAAATCAGCAGTAACCATTCTTTGATGGTAGAAATCAATCCAGCGGTGAATCGAACTCAATAATTTAATTTAAAATCTGTAGTTTGTTGCTTCTATAAATATTTGCGAAAATAGATCGGTATATTGAATACGGCGATGAGTTTGGAATGAATTTTTTTATGTGTATGTATTCCTACGAAAAATGTTCCAAGCGAAATCTTTCTTTCAGTGCATACGATTGCTGTAGCACTTTCTCCCGCGCCGACGAGATGTAGTGAAAATGAAGCGAAATGAAGATCGATGCAATGAAAGAATGAAAAGAAAATATTCTGTCGATGTAGATATGCATCCAATTTTTGACTCGGAAGAGCTGGATTAATGATTTTTCAAACGATGGAGCCAACGAAAAAACGAGTGAACAAGAGAGCAAGAAAGCGAGAGAAAAATAGAGCGAGTGAACGAGCAATGGTACTGCAAGTCGCATGGTGAAGTAAGACAAAAGACAATTGATTGTGATTTCTGATGAGGTGAAAAGAAAAGGAACCGTAGTTTTGGTATTGGAACTAAGAGTGGAGTGGAACTTGATTCATCCAATGAGCTTTTGTGTGGATTATTACAATATTGACGGAACAAATTGCTTTTTGGTAAAATTCGAATTGTAGCAATATGTTGATGCGAATTATTTATTTAAGATTTGATTTTTTAATATAATACGTATATGTTGTATTTATAGGGCATATTTAATTATTTTTGTTCTAAGAATATAACTAAAGTTATTCCAAATTATCAAATTATGTCGAAGGTGAGCTTTTAATATTTCTTCAATTCTTTTTTGTTTTATGTGCAAATTCCTAAGCATTTTACCAAAAGAATGTTTTTGCAAAAGAAGGCGTATCAGTGGGCAGATTTGAAAAATGTTTATGCATGTTCTGCCTCGTCGTTAAGAGAGTCTAAATACAGAAGGACATACATAGCTAAATCAACTCAGCTAGCTATTCTGGGTCGATCCATGTACTTTGAGCTATATCTAGCGAAATAATTTCACTTTGTTACAAATTAAAGGTCAAAACTGGTATACCCCTATGGGATAGGGTATAAAAACTTTTCATGCAAAATCATTGGTTATAACAATATCAACGTTTCGCCCATATATTATCTTAACCCACGCCCAATTTACGGAGGCGTTTTTAAATAAAAACCATTTGTATATCTACGTGGTTTTTTGTCAAACCCGAAGAGATTTTGGTAAATTGTCTGAACAATATGTTGTGACAATGAAATTTTCTATTTTTATCGACATAAATCCCACATGTTGAGGATATTGGTTTTAACGATATGATGGGATAGGGTATTAAATGATCCGCAGAGTGGATTGTAGCCTTCTCATATGTTTTTGTAAAGGTTTATCTTGGCGCTATAATGCGGGTAGTTTGTAGATGTTATTGATTGCAGAATTTTAAGTTCCACGGTATTTACCGATGTCGCCACAATCAAAATAATCAAAATGCAAATATCCTCAAGCCATCTATTAATTCTCTCTGCCAAACTCTTTAGCAAATTCTTTCTCATAAGCAGTCCTTAAGAATAGTCACGCACAATATCAACAATCCGGCAATATATGTTTTAGCAAGTGGATGATAAATGTTTTCATGAGATAGTGTTTGACTTTCTTATATCAACTACGTGTGTAACCATCTTTTTGTAGGGTCAGCTTCAGCCAACGAAAACCGATTGCTCCACCGATCTGCAGTTTTGACAAACAATCAAACTGAGCTATAACAATTATAATCTGGCAAGGGCCAAGTTATATGTCAATCACCCCAAACAGCTGTCCAACAATGATAAACGTTGGTAAGCTCTTAACGCATTGAAGCTATCTTAATCTTCACACTTGCATCTGCAACAAGATCACTGGCACAAGCATAAGAAAATGCTAAATAACACTATAACAAACATTAATAACAATGAAGTTCACAGAAAATAGAAAGCAAAGAAATCAAGCGACAAAACCTTGAACCAGGATCCCTGATTGGTCGTACTGTATCAGGCAATAAAGGTATATTTTATTCAGTTTACTTCCATATCAATGATGTGTTTTACCGAGTGGGACACTGAATTCAGAACACAATTGACCTTCGATTTGTCAAAAAGGATTAGTACCTTCATGAATGAATCAAAAAAACAGCCGCCGCTTAACAATTGTTTTAAAAAGAATCAAAATATTTTATGGTTCGACAAAAAACAAAGTTTTTCACCTGGTTATGCTATGAGGTAGTGCATACAAATGGTCTTTGTATAAAAACGAAAAACGGTAAGAAATGTTAACATTACCATACCCAATGATTGTGCATCAAAAGTTTTTTTTAAATATTTTCAAATTTTACCAAAAAACGTTTTTACTAAAAAAACCCTCAAAAAGTGGGCGTGGCAAAAAATCTCGTATAAACAAACTAAAGATACTCGCTGTGGCTGCATAATTTTGTTGTTCAGACAGTTTTTCCAAATTAAATATTTCATTAAGATTATTTATAATTTTAAATTTGTATATATTGTTTTTCATATAATTTGTTAGTTACTTCGATATTATTCTTTTTCTTGGTTACATCAGCCAAACATTTCATTATTTTAATTATTTTTTTATGTACTCAATTGCATTATTAACAGTTAATTTTTGCGGCCTTTCGTTTGATAAATGTGCTGTTGCTACTCGCAATCACTCATATTCGTTTTATTTCGCACCACAATTATTAGCAATGCAAACCCAAGGTCATCACCAAATACATACCACGGCCCGCCAATGCATTTCGCACAGCAACATCAACAAGTAGTGGTACTTGCGACCGAGATTTAAGTAAATGGTACAGAAGTCAACATCATCGACATTTTCGCACAGCAACTCAACATCGGTCGGTCCCAAGTAGCGGTACCTGCGACCGAGATTTACGTGAGTCGCACAGAAGTCATCAGCGACCGATGTCGAGGTCGCTACCCACAAGCGAAAAATTGGAGCGACAACAAGCTGCTATCGGTGGTGCCCTTGACACATCATCATTCATCATCGTATGTGTCGCTCCCGAATAGCGGTAGGTGCGACCGACAACGAGCACATAGTTTTGTTCTACAACAAACAGTAGGTGGTACCGATGAAGATGGGGTGATATATCAGTAAGCAACAAGTGCCACTGATATAAAAGGCCTGTGTTATGAAGAAAAATTATGCAGTCCATTATACGTAGTCACCAGGTCAAGAGGACCGTATCGGCGTTCCTTTTGATTTTGAATAAAGTTTTTTAAAATTAATTGAATTTTGCGAGTTTTATTTAATTTGCTTACGCTGAAATATTCGGCTAAAAAGCTTGCCGCATCATATGGTCCTTCGAGCCGGATATTTTCCAGTGTTTTTTTGACATAAATTCGCATATTCGCAATCCAATTCGTGCAATTAATTCAACTTGTGAACAATCGCTATTATGGCAACGAGTGAAAAAAAACCCGACGAGTCGTGTGAACCAGAATTACGGGCGCTTCGGTCTCAACGTGCTGTAGTTCTTGGACAGCAAACCAAGGCCAGAAACTTTCTGTCCTCTAATTTGAGTTCCCTTAATCGTTTCCAGGTTGAAACCAAAATCCAGATGCTTGAGACGCAGAACAACAATTTCGAGAAGGTCCAGTCACAGCTTGAACTTCTTGACGAAGAAGAAGTCACTTGTGGTAAGAGAGATGCTTACGAGGAGACTTACTACATCCTACGGTCAGACATGCTGAAACATCTGGACTCCGTTTCCACACCAAATGTGACAAACGACACCGTCGGCCCCAATAGCACCAACACTTCACATCATTCCCGCTTCAATTTGCAAAAACTAGCACTTCCATCATTTTCGGGATCATATACAAAATGGATGGATTTTTCAGACATGTTTAATTCTCTTATTCACAACAACAAGGAGCTCACCAACATCGAAAAATTCCAGTACCTCAGGTCTTGCATCCATGGAGACGCCGCCAGAGTAATAGAATCATTGGAATGCACCAGCCAAAACTACGAAACAGCTATAGAACTTCTAAAATCCAGATACGACAACAAACGATTTTTATTTCAAGCACACATCCAAGACATCTTCGAACTGCATTCCATAGTAAAACCAACGGTGGAGACTATTCGAGTTATGATTGACACCATCAACGTCAACCTCCGTGCATTGAATTCAATAGGAACAACGGAACAAATTGCTGATGGATTCTTGCTGCATTTGATTTTATCGAAGTTCGACAACGAATCCCAAGCCAAATGGGAAGATGAAATTGCTGCCAAACAAGATCAGAAGGCCATTAGTAAATTGACTCAAAATTTGGATTCCACATTTCTGACTATCAGTGACGATTTTGAATTTCCAACATGGACCGATCTGTGCACCTTCATGGAGAGGCGGTGTAAAACTCTCAACATCATCGAAGCCAAATCACATCGGAACCCCATTTCATCTAGCACATCACAATCAAATCGTCAGTTAAAACCATCGCAGTCACAACACTTGATTAAGCCACGGACGCAACAGACATGGGTCAAGAATTCGTCGTTGCTCACCACCAATTCGCCTACAACGTCGTCTTGTGTTTTCTGTGACCAGCCATCACACAATGCCTTCAGTTGTGAAAAATTTGTGAACCTGTCACCGATGGACCGCTTCAAACTTACCAAGGAGTTAAGGTTGTGCATTAATTGCTTAAGAGGACGTCATACAGTGCAAACCTGCACCTCTGCAAATAAATGCCAAAAATGCGGTGACCGTCACCACACCTTGCTGCATCGGGAGCGGATTACACCTGTAATTTCGCAGACTCCTCCACTGTCAACTACTGATGTCCAAGAAACTGCACATTGTCAAGGTAATCCATCATCTTTATCATCATCTACCTCTTTACAGGCACGCCATACTGACAACATCAATCGAGATAATGAGTATGGTTTACTTGCTACTGCACTAGTCAGCCTTTCCAACGACGGAGGTTCGTCTGTGGTTGGTCGAACACTTCTTGATTCATGCTCCCAACTAAATTTTATCACCGAACACATTGCACAACACCTCAAGCTTAATCGCAGTCGCACATATCTAGACGTCAATGGGATTGGACAAGTTAGCACCATTGCTTATCAACGAGCACAAATATGTGTTACATCACTGCAGAATTCGTTCAAGGTATACCTAGATGTAATTATACTTCCAGAGATCATTTCACCCCAACCAAGTCGTCATATAAGCACCAAGAATTGGAAGATTCCTTCAAATACTCCACTCGCTGACCCTCGATTCAATATCCCTGGCGCTGTTGACTGTCTTATCGGCGCAGGGATTTACTTCGATCTCCTACAAGTAGGTCAAATACATTTGGGAGAAAATCTTCCAAGCCTACAAAAAACGTCACTCGGATGGATTGTGGGTGGCACAGTAAAAAATCATCAAAGGGGGACCATCGCATCTTCGTTAGACCTAGCACCAGTTGGACCAAAATCACCTAGCATCAACTATACCTGTATCACCACCACTACTACTCCATCCTTAGAAAAACTCCTACAACAATTTTGGACAATTGAAGACAACAATACACCGGCGAAAAAATTCTCGATAGAAGAAGTGGAATGCGAGACATTCTTCAAATCAACAACCACCCGCTGCCCATTGACCAACAAGTTCATCGTACGATTACCATTTCGTGAGGATCGCACATCGCTCGGGAGTTCATATGAAATTGCAAAAAAAAGGTTAGCATCAATCGAACACAAATTATATCGTTCTCCATCTTTACAGAATGATTATTGCCGCTTTATTGACGAGTACGCACGACTAGATCACATGAGCAAATTAGATGCGGCAAAGGCAATTGACGAGAATGTTAACTATATTCCTCACCATTGTGTCCTGAAACCTGACAGCTCAACAACAAAATTGCGAGTCGTCTTTGATGCATCTTGCAAAACATCATCAGGCAAATCGCTAAATGACATCTTGATGGTCGGTCCAACCCTTCAAGATGATATCTTCACTATCCTCGTTCGGTTTCGCACCCATCGTTTCGTAATAATGGCAGACATAACTCAAATGTATCGACAAATATTGGTAAGTCCTGAAGATACTAACACACAGTGCATTTTGTGGCGCAATTCCAACACAAAAAAGCTCGAAAGCTTCGTATTGAAAACGGTCACCTATGGAACCAGTTGCGCCCCATACTTAGCAGTGAGATGTCTTCGACTACTGGCAGAAGAGTGTTCACAACAATTCCCGGTAGGTTCAGCCACGACGTTGCGTGACTTCTACGTGGATAACTTGATGTCAGGGGCTGACGACTGTAGTAAGGTGATTCAAATAAAGGAAGAGACAACTCGCCTGCTTCTGAGTGGCGGTTTTCATCTTCGCAAATGGGCATCAAATGATCCCACGATCATAGCAGACGTTCCGGAAGGAGACAGGGAATCATTCATTGTTCTAGGGGACAGTGAAATCATTAAAGCCCTTGGAATGGGATGGGATCCAAAGGAGGACAATATTCGCTTCAGCTACGTCAAGTCTCCAAGTTGCAAATCGAACAAACGTAGCATTCTGTCGCAAATTTCGCAATTCTATGATCTACTGGGTCTAATGAATCCTTTTATCGTGAAGGCAAAAATCTTCATGCAAACGCTCTGGAAACTCAAACTCCACTGGGATGAGAGTCTCCCAGAAGATCTTCACACTCAATGGTTGGAATATAAAAATCACCTCAAGGACATAAACCAAATAAAAATCCCTCGGTATGTATCAATTTGCACTTCGAACTCACAACTCCATGGATTTTCAGATGCTAGTACAAAGGCCTATGGAGCATGCGTGTACCTCAGAACGATAAACGAAAGGGGAGAAGTATCTTCAAACTTGGTGTGTGCAAAGTCAAGAGTAGCACCGATTGCGGAGACAACAATTCCTAGACTCGAACTTTGTGCTGCACTGCTACTGGTGGAACTTCTGGATAAAGTCACAGGAATTTTTGAACAACAACAAATACAAACCTTCTGCTGGACGGACTCAACAATCGTCCTGGCCTGGCTAGCATCTGAACCATGTCGATGGACTACCTTTGTAAGCAACCGAGTGGCAAAAATTCAAACCTTTCCACATTTCACGTGGAACCACATACCAACGTCAGAAAATCCAGCGGACCTGGTTTCTTGAGGAGTATTCCCACACGAACTCATAAATAATAGATTTTGGTTTCAGGGTCCTACATTCTTGGTTCGATCTGAAAGAGATTGGCCCAAGCTTCACAACATAACGACCGAAGAGGAGATTCCCGAACAACGGAAACAACATATGGTGTTGTTTGCTCATCGCAATTTAGATATCATTCTCAAATGCAAATATTATAACAATTTTTCTAAATTAATCCGCATCTTTTGTTATGTTCGCAGGCACATTAACAACCGTGTCTTCAAAACCAAGCCCAAGATCAATGGCCCCATAACAGCATCCGAGTTTGATAAAACTCTTCTGTGCCTAATCCGCACAATTCAATACAGCACATTCGTTGAAGAAATCAGCAATCTAAAAAGGGGAAAGGTTAACAAATCAAGTATCCAACAACTTTCGCCATTCATCAAAGATGGACTTGTTCGAGTCGGAGGACGAATCGCAAACTCATCATTACCATACGACACAATGCACCCACTTTTGCTTCCAAAATTGCACCCATTCATCATCACTCTTATTCGACATCATCACTACAGCAACAAGCACACTGGTCCTCAAACACTGCACAACATCTTAAGACAGCGCTTTTGGATTTTAGACGCCAAAGGAACAATTCGAAGAATCATTCACCGATGTTTGATGTGCTATCGCAATAAACCCGTTCTAGCTCAACAAGTAATGGGAAACCTTCCATCTGACAGAGTTAACCATCTCGACCCTTTAGCAAAACAGGGTTAGACTACTGTGGACCACTTTATGTATCACATCGCACCATGTGGACGAGCACCATACAAAACATATCTGGCAATCTTCGTTTGTTTTACCACTAAAGCCGTCCACCTGGAATTAGTATCAGATCTCTCATCATCAGCTTTCGTTTTGGCCCTGAAGCGGTTTATTGCACGCAGGGGTAAGTGCATAAAAATATATTCTGACAATGCTACTAATTTCACAGGAGCGAACCGAGAATTGAAGGCACTACACACATTGTTCATGTCAGAACAGCACAACGAGATCATTCGCCAAGAATGTCTTCAAGATGGAATTGAATGGAGTTTCATTCCACCACGATCCCCAAACTTCGGAGGCCTCTGGGAGGCAGCTTTGAAGGTTGCCAAATACCACCTTCGTAGAATCATTGATCAAGCTGTGCTATCGTTTGAAGAAATGACAACAGTTTGCTGCCAAATTGAGGCAGTCATGAACAGCAGACCTCTCAGTCCAATGTCCAGCGATCCCAACGACTTGACGGCCCTCACCCCAGGACATTTTTTGATTGGAACCCCACTCACCAGCATTGCAGAACCTCGCATTGAAACTAGCAACATTAGCAATCTTAAACGATATCAGTACCTTCAATGGATCCAACAAAATTTCTGGCGAAGATGGACACATGACTACCTTCAACAACTTCAAATTCGAAAGCAATGGAACTCTTCACAACCTAACATCCACATTAACGAGCTGGTTCTATTGAAAGAAGATAACACGCCACCTCTAAAGTGGCCAATGGGACGAATTGTTGAAGTCTACACAGGAGATGATGGCAACATACGCGTGGCTAATGTCAAAACAGCCACTGGTATCTACAAACGTGCAATCACCAAATTGTGTCCTATACCACTCGACCTTGATCCTGAAGAAGCCAACAAAGAAGTATAAGGTATTGAAAGCAGGACCTTTCAAGGCGGGCAGTATGTTGCTACTCGCAATCACTCATATTCGTTTTATTTCGCACCACAATTATTAGCAATGCAAACCCAAGGTCATCACCAAATACACACCACGGCCTGCCAATGCATTTCGCACAGCAACATCAACAAGTAGTGGTACCTGCGACAGAGATTTAAGTAAATGGTACAGAAGTCAACATCATCGACATTTTCGCACAGCAACTCAACATCGGTCGGTCCCAAGTAGCGGTACCTGCGACCGAGATTTACGTGAGTCGCACAGAAGTCATCATCGACCGATGTCGAGGTCGCTACCCACAAGCGAAAAATTGGAGCGACAACAAGCTGCTATCGGTGGTGCCCTTGACACATCATCATTCATCATCGTATGTGTCGCTCCCGAATAGCGGTAGGTGCGACCGACAACGAGAACATAGTTTTGTTCTACAAAAAACAGTAGGTGGTACCGATGAAGATGGGGTGATATATCAGTAAGCAACAAGTGCCACTGATATAAAAGGCCTGTGTTATGAAGAAAAATTATGCAGTCCATTATACGTAGTCACCAGGTCAAGAGGACCGTATCGGCGTTCCTTTTGATTTTGAATAAAGTTTTTTAAAATTAATTGAATTTTGCGAGTTTTATTTAATTTGCTTACGCTGAAATATTCGGCTAAAAAGCTAGCCGCATCAGTGCTAACCATCACGTACTAACCGTAAACTCTCTTTTGTCACTCATTTAAATCGAACTCCAGTGAATGCTGATTAAAAAGCTCTTACATTTATTTGATGTGTATGTTAGCAAGAAGGGCTCGGTCACTTGGATCGCAAATATATAAAACAAATATCGTTTCATTCTCTTGTAAAAAGAAAAAAAGGTAATTTTCGTTTTGTGCTTTGGAAATTAACTGTTCACCAACATCGTCTGTAATCAGTTGATGCTGTGGAAATTACTAAACATTTTGGTCCAATATCCAGCCGGATTTTCGGTATAAATTTCGCTTAATTGACATCCTCGGTTAATAACTTTAACTTCATGAGTTCCAATTCGATCTTTGTTTTTAGAAAAAAAAACGTATACATATCCCGTGGCTTATCGAATCTCGTGTTATTTAATTCATTAGTCGCCGACATATCCTAAATTTATCATTTGTTTCTGCTGTTAACTGAAGTTCATAAATCCCAGTCGCTTCAATCATCAAGAAAAATGTCAGAACCAATGGCATTGCCTGTATTGCGTGGCCACCTAAAGGGGTCTCTTACGAAATTAGTAAACTATACAGAAAACTATACAAAATTCGTTACTACGAAGTAGAAGATTTATGGACGGAATTTGCGGGCTCTTACAAACTAATGTATACGTTTACTAATGACGATAACCATGTTGATCCGTTCTCAGACTTTAAAGACTTCGATTAAAAAGTTTTAGTTGTCAAATTAAGTCTTCTTTTCGTCATTAATGAACGCGAACAAATTAATAAATTTAAAGAACTTGTAGGCCAGCTGGCCGAACAAAAAAAAATAGTTGATCGATACTTTATCAAAGTCTAGTTCTTCGGGAAAATGTGATGAAGGTCTTCTTCCATTAAATAGAATTGAACTATTTTCGGGTAACTATAAAGAATGGCCAACTTTCCGTGACATGTTTTAAAGCGTTGTCCAAAGTAAAAGCAATTTGTCACAGATTCGAAAGTTTCAGTTTTCGATTGCATTTCTGCGTGGTGAAGCATTGGGTCTTCTGTCAAACATGCCGGTTTGCGAAGATACATACGATCAAGCATGGATAAAAATAGGAAGACGTTACGATAGGCTTCAACACATAACTAACACATAATTAGAAAATTTGATTTTACGCAAAAGGCGCACGTTTTAAGTATGAAGAGACGGGATTTTTCATACTTCGGACGTGAGCCTTTTGCGTAAAATATCAGATGGTACTGATGAAACTGTTAGATGTCTTTACGCTGTCAATTCACTAAACAGGGATCCTTGGCTTATTTATATTTTAATAAATAAATTAGACCCCGAAACTTGGCTAGCATGGTCCGAAGTTAATTTCTCCGAAGACTATCCTACTATAGACCAGCTTCTAGAATTTTTGGATCATCGATACGAGGCGTTAGAAAGCTGTAGGTCAAGCAGTCGTGAACCCAATCGACAAAGAAAACCCCCGGTATAGAGTATGCATGCCTCGACCAACTCAGCATGTGCAAAATGCAGTTTAAGTCATGGTCTTTCACACTGTCAAGAATTTCTTAATATGGAGTTACCAGCACGAAGAGAGTTTGTTAAAACCAATAAGCTTTGTTTTAACTGCTTTCGAGGTGGACATTCTTCGGATCGCTGCCTATCAACATTTCGGTGCAAATCGTGCAATACTCGTCACCACGGTCTAGTTCACGACGATTCAGTGAACAAAACCAACCGTCACTTGGGTAATCCACAGACAGCAGACAATCTGTAACATCAGTCTCTGCCCTCAAATTTCGTTCCTCAAAGCACTACTACCCATAATTCATTCAACCCACATACTAACAACCATTCACCTTATGGGCCTCAAGTTGCAAACTTAAGCCTGACAGCACAACAACAAAACTTCGTGTAGTATTCGATTAATCCTACAAGGACACCAACGGAAATTGCCTGAATGACGCGCTCATGTTTGGCCCCCCTGTACAACGCAATCTTTTTTGCTTACGGTTTCGACGACATCCATTTGTATTTACGGCAGATATAGTTCAAATGCTCAGGCAAACCAAGTTACCCAAAAGGATGCCGACTTTCAACGCATAGTTTGGCGAAAATTTTAGCCAACAACATTTTAGACTACGCACTGTCACCTACAGGAAATCTTGTTCACCATTTTTGTCGGTTCGGGCCTTGGAGCAATTAGCAATCGACTATAAGGAAGAGTTTCCAATGAATGACTTTTACGTAGACGACGTTGTTTCGGGTGGAAACACTTTAAATTAAGCCATTCTAAACGAGACTCGCTAATTCAACTATTAAACAAGTGCGGTATTAGACTTAGAAAATGGCAAAGCAACTGTTAAGACCTTTGACAGGGTAGTGAAAACATTTCTTCTCAAAATATTTTACTTGACACAGATGCGGATTCGTGGATAGAGGTTCTCGGTTTATATTGAAAGTCAAAGAGTGACGTATTATGCTATCATTTAAATTACACCCCGGAGGAACCTACAACCAAGCGGCATATTCTTAGAGACGTAGAGGAGCTCTCACCCTTCACAAAGATTAAAATACCTTGAACCATAGGCCTTGGAAATGTGTCGTTTCAATTGCTCGGTTTTTAAGATGCATCGGCATCGGCACACGCCGCGGTAATTTATTCGCGTTAAGAACTACACAATAGAAAATTTGAAACAAATATTCTGACAGCAAAATCACGAGTGGCTCCATTAAGGCAGTATAGCATCCCACAGTTAGAGCTCTGTGGAGCTGTTCTGCTTGCAAGGCTACTCCTCGCGGTGCAAAACTCCCTAAATATCACATTTACAAATCTCTACGCATGGTGTGACTCAAAGGTTGTATTAACTTGGCTTTCCTTCTCTCCAGACCGTTGGAATGTTTCCGTTGGTAATCCTACTGCTGAGATACTACATACCATTCCCAGAAACAGATGGTTTCATGTCAGGTCAGAATGTAATCCTGCTGATTGTGCGTCCCGCGGTATTTCACCATCACAACTTCTGGAACACTATTTGGTGGAGCGGCCCTCATTGGAAGGTTATAAGAATTGGCCTATAATCATTAATGTTGAAGACGATCCTAATTGCGCACTGGAGGAGAAAAAAAACTACGCAGCTGTCATACCTTGTCGTTACCGATGACCACCCTTTGAAATCGCTTTCAACACGGATATCAACGTGGTAACTACTTATTCGAACCGTTGCACGGATCGAACTCATCATTGCTAAAGTGCATAAAAAACTATTCCCTCTTCACATTACACCACCAGAGATCTACAAGCAATAAATTGTACAATCCAATGTTTACAACAAAAATATTTTGGTGACCATAAAATATATTCAAGAAATGGATTTTTCCCTAGAAAATCTACAATTGCTATTCTCTCTCATTTTTTAGACGATAAAGCTATCCTCAAAGTCGGTGGAAGAATACAACAAGCAAACATCGGGTTTAACACTAAACACCCAATCATTATACCAAAAGGACATACGGTTGCAAAACTTATCATTCTCGGTGCTCACAAAAGTTTCTTACACCCATACAACAAGAATAATGTTTCATTGGCTGTCGTAATTTGCTACGCAAAATATCTCATGATTGCGTTCCTTTCTTTCGTCAAAGAAAAGGAACAACCTGTCAGCTGATGGGCATTGCGGTTGTGATAACGCGGGCCCCATAACGTTGAAGGTGAAATCAGGTAGAGTAGTATCAATTGTCATGAAAAGCTTACCTCAACTCAGCCGTTCGGATTCGGCATAAAACAGGAGGTCCCGCCATCATGCAAAGAAGTACACACGCACCATGAATGGTTGTGAGAAAAAAACTATGCCCTGGGTACTAACGACCCTGTTGCGCCATAAATTATTTTTTTTTGTAGATGTACATACCCCTTTTTGTATGAAGGGTGACTAAAGCGATCTAGCAACAGACGCTTATCTTGCCGCTCTACGTTAATTTGTCACGTGCCGTGGAAAATCATCTCACCTCTATTCTGACAACGGAAAGAATTTTTGTGGATCTGCGCGTTCGTTTTCCGAAATGCACGAAATAATTTTTTCTCAAAACCACAATTTGCTCGTGGCAGACTCAGATGGCATTTCATGGCTTGTGGGACGCTGGGGTAAGGTCAGTTAAACAACACCTTGGCCTCGTTATAAGTACCGACATATTGACATTCGAATAATTGTATACCCTCCTTACGCAAATCGAAGCAATTCTCAATTTGCGACCATTGTGCAAAATCTCGGATACTGAACTCGACCCATTAACACCTGCTCATTCCTTTTTAGGTGAATCATGTGCTGCCATTCCAGAACCAGTGATAGATGTACCGACGAATAGACTGTCTTGCTGGCAACTGCTGCTAACTAAAAATAAGGCTGTTGGAAACGATGGAAAATGGAGTATCTGACGTATTTGCAACAGAGATCTCGTTGGTTAAAAATTCAATCCAACATCAAATTCAACGATTTCGTGGTAATAAAAGAGGCAACTCTACCACCTGGAAAGTTGGCAATGGGTTGAGTCATTAAAACACATCCGGGAACAGACGGTCATGTTCGGGTTGTCACTCTTCGAACTGCCAACGGAAATTTAATGCGACCAGTTCATAAACTTGCTATTCTACCCGTGTTCTGAAAGATTATTTATATTTATAAAATTTGTGTATACTATTTTTCATATAATTTGTAAGTTACTTCGGTATTATTATTTTTCTTGGTTACATCAGCCAAATATATCATTATTTTCCTTATTTGTTTATGGACTCTATTTCTTTGTAAACAGTTAATTTTCCGTCCTTTCGTTGGATAAATGTGTAAGCGATAACGTACCAACCGTAAATTCTCTTTTGTCACTATTTTCGATCGAACTACTGTTAACGTTGATTTAAAAGCTCTTTCATTGATTTGATGTGTATGTTACCAAGGAGGGTTGGGTTACTTGGATCGCAGCCACAGACAGAATAACAAATAAATCTTGTTTCATTCGCTTGTAAAAAGAAAAAAAAGTAATATTCATTTTGTGCTTTGGAAATCAACTGTTCATAAACATCATCTGTTATCAGTTGATGCTGTGGAAATTAATAAACACTATTGTTTCGCTAAAAAATAATGTTTTTCTGGGCGTTGGCGTGGCAGAGCGCGGATTTTAATAACTTTTATACTTGTTCAAACAGCATGCACAAGGATCACATGCAACAAATTTCATTATCCTAGCTCAAAATTTAAGGCCCAAAAACCAGTTAAGACATATTGACGGATGGACGGAGAGACAGACATGGCTTAATCGACTCAGCTAGTGATTCTGAGTCGATCAATATACTTTGAGGTATAGCTAACTCAATTATTTCTCTATGTTACAAACTATGTATCAAAACTAATATACCCCTATTGGATAGGGTATAAACTTATAATAAGGTTACAATAATATATAATATAATAAGCGGTTTCAGTTTTTGCACAAGCTGTATTTTGTACGCTTTCAATTTAAGATCTTGACGTAAAATGCGCCAATTCGTTCCATACGTCAGTCCGAGTTGCTGCGAACGGCGCCGAATCGACTCTCTACGGTCTTCTTGTACACTCTCAGCTACGGCCGCTATATTTTCTTCACAGCGTGCTTGACGTGGTCTATTCGGTCGAATATTATCCAATAATGAATGCTGGGTCTCAAAATGAGAGATGGTGTTGCGAATAGTACGCTCAGTAGGCCGATTATGTTGACCATAAGTTGAGCGAAGTGCACGAAACACATTCCTCACAGAACGTGAATTTTCATAATAAATTTGAACAATTTGTAAACGTTGTTCACGCGAAAGTCTTTCCATTATGAAATGCCAAACAATACTAAACAAAAATAACATGACAGCACAACACGACTCACACGTGATCTGTCAAAAAAGGCTATTGAAAAAAGTATCTCTACTTGGATCACCCGTTATATATATATTATTTAATTATAAATATTTCATATTTATATAGATAAAATAATTGGTATAAATATATTTTTAAAATTTTAAATTATATTTAAAGAATACATCATTGGATGTATCATCTACAAGGTGGCGCAAAAGTAATCCTCCTATGAGAAAATGCTATAAATTTTGCGATTGGCCCCTAATGTCAGTTCTGTTTTGACATTTGTATAGTAAACACATGCGAAATACAAGTTAATAAACAATGTTACGCTACACTGCTCCAGAACGCGGAATATTGGTGACTATTTATTTGAGCAATAATCGGTCGGTGACTTTGGCACAACGTGAATTTCGTCGCAGATTTCCTAGCCGTCCAACGCCTACTGGTGAAACACTGCGACGTTTAGCCGCTCGCCTCGAAGCGACTGGCACAACACGAGATGTTGCCAGGCGTGGCAGAGCTCACAGTAGCCGTTCTGTAGAGAATATTGCTGCTGTAGCCGAAGATGTCATGGAAGCGCCGTCGACATCGACCAGACGACGTCCCACGCAAATGGGTATCAGTCAACGGTCTTAACAGCGAATTTTGGTACAAGATTTGAAGATGTTTCCGTACAAAGTCCAGACGGTGCATCAGCTGTTACCAGCTGACCGCCAATCGCGTCTAACATACGCTCAAGCCATCCTTAATCACCACCAAGAGGAAGATGATTTTTCATCAAAAATAATCATGAGTGATGAGGCCTCTTTCCATTTTAGCGGGTACGTAAATAAGCAAAATTTACGCTTCTGGGGCACTGAAAATGCGCGTGTAACCCACGAAGAGCCATTACACGCGCTCAAAGTCATTATATGGTGTGCTGTTTTCGCTGGAGGAGTCATCGGACCTTTTTTCTTCGAAGACGTCGCGGGTCAAATGGTTACTGTGAATGGTGAGCGCTACAACTTGATGAATTGGGATTGGAAAACATGTGGTTCCAACAGGACGGTGCAACGGCACACACTGGACGTACCACAACCGATATGCTGAAGGATGCATTTCCCGGGCGCCTAATCTTCCGTTTTGGCGATTTGCACTGGCCAGCAAGATCGCCTGATTTGACCGCTCCAGACTTCTTTTTGTGGGGCTTTTTGAAGTCGCAACAAGCGACAAACTCTTGCAGCTCTTAAAGACAATATCCGTCAAGAATGTGAGGACCTATCGCCGGAAGTTTTGGCCAAAGTGATGGAAAATGCCATAAAAAGGGCTCAAACGACAATCAACTGTGGCGGCGGCCATTTACATGACATCATATTCTCGACTTGATGTAAAAAAATTAAAAGACCAAATAAAAATAATCCACAAGAAGAATCAAAGTTTTTCATTTTTTTTTTAAATTACAGCCAAAAAACATCGGAAGGCTATTTTTGCGCCACCTTGTATAAATATAATTTAAGATTTACTAAATTATTTTATTTGTTTATACAAATAATTTATATACATATATTTGATTATATATGTATATATATATTATTGTTTTAGTTAAATTCGCAAAATAAAGTTAAATAGGTTGGCTACATATGTTGCTCGGATAAATTTTGAAAATTCCCTACTCTTTGGCCAAAAATAATTGGCGGATTTTGAAATTGTTTACCCTCTTCGAACAAGGATTACATGCACCAAATTTCTTTATCCTAGCTCAACATTTAAGGCCCAAAAACCGGTTACATACAGACGGAAGGACAGACAGACAGACATGTCTGTCTATCCGTCTGTCAACCAAAGATCATGTAAGGAAGAGATAGGAAACTTTCGTACGTCTTCCCTTTTATCGCCCGTATCGGTGTATAAATGTGAGCGGTAATCTTGTAAAAACAACATTTTCATGATGGCCGCCAAATGGGACAAATGGGACATTTCAAATTATGCGGTTTGTAAAATTTGCAATTGCCAAAATTATTTTATAAATTTTATAGGCAAAGTGCACGTGTGTTTTTGTTCGGCCAGCAGACACAATGGGCAATTTTCGTACGATCCAGCAGTATATGAATAAACCCAATCGTCCTTTGGACTACTCGGCCACAGGCGACATGACTTCCTTGTTTCGTGAAATTCGCAGCCAAAGATATTTGATCGGAATGGATTGGAGAAATTGGTGTCAACAACCACACCAATTTCTCCAATCCGATACATTTCGATACATGAGAAATTCCCCACATCCGCGATTGATGCTATTCTGAAGATTTGAAACAACTTTCGCTCATAGGAGCAGAAGATTGTAATGAATCCTTGTGCATAAGATGGACTCAATACAGGGCTATAAGCGTGCACATTCAATCGCGATATTGTGACTAGCAATTCGTATCCAGCATCACGCACAACATCTACTATCCCCCAATTAAACGACCACCAGCCCAGGACCAACTACTATTAGATTACCAGCAAAAATAGTGTGGACTACATGCTGCAACATTTTATTCTTAAAATGTCATCAAATACAAGTCTTTATTGGACTTAATATAGTTTGTAAGTGTTGTAATCTTTTTATAATTTGGTAGAATCAGCATCAGAAAGCAGCATTATCTTTAATAGCGCTTAACAATCAATCATAGTACCCTATCCCATTGGGGTATATAAATTTTGAAACATAATTTAGCTAGACATATCTCAAAGTAAATGGATTGGACTCAGAATCGCTATTTGAAGCAATCAAGACATGTCTGTCCGTCCGTCCGTCTGTAGGTAACCGGTCTTTGGGCTCATTTTGAGCTAGGATAATGAAATTTGGTACACGTGATCCTTGTTCGTGCTGATCGAACAAGTGTAAAAATTTTCAAAATCCGCCAGCTGCCACGCCCACATTAAAAAACAAGTGTTATTTCCGGCCACAGATTCAACCAGAATATATATATTTTGAGCATATAAGGGATTTTGCCACGCACACTTGTTGAGGTCGTTTTCAGTAAAAAATTTCTTTTCGCTACAACTTCAAACATTTCGAAATAAATTTTTATTGGTTTTGGTAATATAGACATTTCTTGAATATATTATTTAAGCCCACACCCACTTTTTTACTGCGATTTCATACAAAAACCATTTGTATACACTATCTCATAGCATAACTAGGGGAAAAACATTTATTTTTCAAACGATAAATGATTTTGATAAACTGTCTAAACAATTTCTTCCGACGTTTACATTTTCTATATTTTATCGCTACTAAGCACACATTTTGGGGATGATATTTTAAAGGGTGGGATGGGATGCTGTATTAAAAGATCCGCACATTGGATTGTAGCCTTCTCATTTATTTTTATACCCTGTCCATAGGGGTATTATTGTTTGACATTATGTTTTTTTTTTATTCACTTTGGGATCTGTGTCGCAGCGCGATTAATACAAGCAGCATCGACGAGCAGAGATTTGCCACAACATAAAATACGCATCCACAGGCTCATCATTTAGTGCATTTGTTAGTGGGACGTAACCGAACATAGACGTTATTATGTTTAACCTCACTAACAAAAGCGATAAACGAAGAAATTAAAACTAAGCTATGTTTACTATTAACAAATCAACATTTTACATACACTTATACCGATTCTATCATGCAATGGTGCAGAGTATTTTTTAAACTACTCTTACTAACATACAGTTCAACTACATCGTTATTTTTATTATAAACTCTACTCATGCATACTGTAGTTCTGTTCATGATAAGGTATATGTAAAAAATTGTAAATACCGTACCTGGTTTTCATACGATCGCTTTCCAGTCCTATTCTTGTCCTGGCAATTTCGTATATATCTCGGAGTCTTTCACGTAGATCGTCAATGTAGTCATCTTCAGTGGTCAGCTCTACCGTTGAGGATCCGAACATTACTTCACCAGACAACCTTAATGCTCCGACAAATAAGGCTTCAGGTTTGGATTGTCGTGCTATTGACCGCGCTTCTTTGCGCCATCAGGAACAAGGGACGGCAACGATCCCAGTTTCGTTGATTGTCTTCTACAACCTTGGACAGGTGTTCTTTCAAGGTTCGATTGAATCGTTCCACCATTCCGTCCGACTGTGGATGCAACGGTGTCGTTTTTGTCTTCTTAATACCTAACTGCTGGCAAATATCCTGGAACACTCTGGATTCATAGTTTCTACCTTGATCAGAACGTAGTTCCAACAGTATCCCGAATCTGCATATCCAGTTTTCCATGATCTGTTCCACTACGGTTTTCGCTTCCTGGTATGGCGAACGCTTCTGGCCATTTGCTGAAGAAGTCCATAACAACTAAGATGTTACGGATTCCGCTGATCGTTTCTGGACCATTTCCAGAAACGATTAGCCAAAACTCGTGCCAGTAATATCTATAGCTATTCATTCGATCGGTGCCCCAACGTTGTACTGATGCATGGTTCCTTGAGTCGTTCGTTTGGTCCCTTACAGGCGGCACATGTGATGCATTTTCGGCACCAACTGTCGATTCTTCTCTTGCAGACAGCGAGTAGAATCGCTCCCTCACTTTGTCTAAAGTCTTACTGATTCCCAAATGTCCTCCCTATACTCCACCATGTAGCTCCCGTAGTACGTCTCTGACCATGGACCGTTGAACGACAAGCTGTGATACAAAGGACTTTCCATCGGAGGACTTGTCTTTCGTTTTGGTCCCTTACAGGCGGCACATGTGATGCATTTTCGGCACCAACTGTCGATTCTTCTCTTGCAGACAGCGAGTAGAATCGCTCCCTCACTTTGTCTAAAGTCTAACTGATTCCCAAATGTCCTCCCGATACTCCACCATGTAGCTCCCGTAGTATGTCTCTGACCATGGACCGTTAAACGACAAGCTGTGATACAAAGGACTTTCCATCGGAGGACTCGACGAGACAGTGCGTCAGCGTAATTGTGCAGTGTGCCCTTACGATGCTGAATATCAAAATCGTAGCTCTGCGGCCGTGCAATCCATGTGGCAACTTGACCATGCGGATTTATTTTTAAATTGAAGCAACCACTTTAGAGCAGCATGGAATTAACACACTTCTTTGGATCTAGCTTCAAGTCTTAGGAATACCTCCCGCAAGCCCTGTTGGTGCTCTTCAAATAATTTTCGCACGACAATTACACATCTAGGTACACCAGACAGATTTTCCAAGTTAATAATAATCTGCGCGTTCGTTTTCCGAAATGCACGAAATAATTTTTTCTCAAAACCACAATTCGCTCGTGGCAGACTCTAGATGGTATTTCATGGCTTGTGGGACGCTGGGGTAAAATCAGTGAAACAACACCTTGGCCTCGTTATAAGTACCGACATATTGACATTCGAATAATTGTATACCCTCCTTACACAAATCGAAGCAATTCTCAATTCGCGACCATTGTGCAAAATCTCGGATACTGAACTCGACCCATTAACACCTGCTCATTCCTTTTTAGGTGAATCATGTGCTGCCATTCCAGAACCAGTGATGGATATACCGACGAATAGACTGTCTTGCTGGCAACTGCTGCTAACTAAAAATAAGGCTGTTGGAAACGATGGAAAATGGAGTATCTGACGTATTTGCAACAGCGATCTCGTTGGTTAAAAATTCAATCCAACATCAAATTCAACGATTTCGTGGTAATAAAAGAGGCAACTCTACCACCTGGAAAGTTGGCAATGGGTTGAGTCATTAAAACACATCCGGGAACAGACGGTCATGTTCGGGTTGTCACTCTTCGAACTGCCAACGGAAATTTAATGCGACCAGTTCATAAACTTGCTATTCTACCCGTGTTCTGAAAGATTATTTATATTTATAAAATTTGTGTATACTATTTTTCATATAATTTGTAAGTTACTTCGGTATTATTATTTTTCTTGGTTACATCAGCCAAATATATCATTATTTTCCTTATTTGTTTATGGACTCAATTTCTTTGTAAACAGTTAATTTTCCCTCCTTTCGTTGGATAAATGTGTAAACGATAACATACCAACCGTAAATTCTCTTTTGTCACTATTTTCGATCGAACTACTGTTAACGTTGATTTAAAAGCTCTTACATTGATTTGATGTGTATGTTACCAAGGAGGGTTGGGTTACTTGGATCGCAGCCACAGACAGAATAACAAATAAATCTCGTTTCATTCGCTTGTAAAAAGAAAAAAAAGTAATATCCATTTTGTGCTTTGGAAATCAACTGTTCATAAACATCGTCTGTTATCAGTTGATGCTGTGGAAATTAATAAACACTATTGTTTCGCTAAAAAATAATGTTTTTCTGGGCGTTGGCGTGGCAGAGGGCGGATTTTAATAACTTTTATACTTGTTCGAACAGCATGCACAAGGATCACATGCAACAAATTTCATTATCCTAGCTCAAAATTTAAGGCCCAAAAACCAGTTAAGACATATTGACGGATGGACGGAGAGACAAACATGGCTTAATCGACTCAGCTAGTGATTCTGAGTCGATCAATATACTTTGAGGTATAGCTAACTCAATTATTTCTCTATGTTACAAACTATGTATCAAAACTAATATACCCCTATTGGATAGGGTATAAACTTATAATAAGGTTACAATAATATATAATATAATAAGCGGTTTCAGTTTTTGCACAAGCTGTATTTTGTACGCTTTCAATTTAAGATCTTGACGTAAAATGCGCCAATTCGTTCCATACGTCAGTCCGAGTTGCTGCGAACGGCGCCGAATCGACTCTCTACGGTCTTCTTGTACACTCTCAGCTACGGCCGCTATATTTTCTTCACAGCGTGCTTGACGTGGTCTATTCGGTCGAATATTATCCAATAATGAATGCTGGGTCTCAAAATGAGTGATGGTGTTGCGAATAGTACGCTCAGTAGGCCGATTATGTTGACCATAACTTGAGCGAAGTGCACGAAACACATTCCTCACAGAACGTGAATTTTCATAATAAATTTGAACAATTTGTAAACGTTGTTCACGCGTAAGTCTTTCCATTATGAAATGCCAAACAATACTAAACAAAAATAACATGACAGCATGACACGACTCACACGTGATCTGTCAAAAAGGCTATTGAAAAAAGTATCTCTACTTGGATCACCCGTTATATATATGTTATTTAATTATAAATATTTCATATTTATATAGATAAAATAATTGGTATAAATATATTTTTAAAATTTTAAATTATATTTAAAGAATACATCATTGGATGTATCATCTACAAGGTGGCGCAAAAGTAATCCTCCTATGAGAAAATGCTATAAATTTTGCGATTGGCCCCTAATGTCAGTTCTGTTTTGACATTTGTGTAGTAAACACATGCAAAATACAAGTTAATAAACAATGTTACGCTACACTGCTCCAGAACGCGGAATATTGGTGACTATTTATTTGAGCAATAATCGGTCTATGACTTTGGCACAACGTGAATTTCGTCGCAGATTTCCTAGCCGTCCAACGCCTACTGGTGAAACACTGCGACGTTTAGCCGCTCGCCTCGAAGCGACTGGCACAACACGAGATGTTGCCAGGCGTGGCAGACCTCGGAGTAGCCGTTATGCAGAGAATATTGCTGCTTTAGCCGAAGATGTCATGGAAGCGCCGTCGACATCGACCAGACGACGTGCCACGCAAATGGGTATCAGTCGACGGTCTTTACAGCGAATTTTGGTACAAGATTTGAAGATGTTTCCGTACAAAGTCCAGACGGTGCATCAGCTGTTACCTGCTGACCGCCAATCGCGTCTAACATACGCTCAAGTCATCCTTAATCACCACCAAGAGGAAGATGATTTTTCATCAAAAATAATAATGAGTGATGAGGCCCATTTCCATCTTTGCGGGTACGTAAATAAGCAAACTTTACGCTTCTGGGGCACTGAAAATCCGCGTGTAACCCACGAAGAGCCATTACACGCGCTCAAAGTCATTGTATGGTGTGCTGTTTTCGCTGGAGGAGTCATCGGACCTTTTTTCTTCGAAGACGTCGCGGGCCAAATGGTTACTGTGAATGGTGAGCGCTACAACTTGATGAATTGGGATTGGAAAACATGTGGTTCCAACAGGACGGTGCAACGGCACACACTGCACATGCCACAACCGATATGCTGAAGGATGCATTTCCCGGGCGCCTAATCTCCCGTTTTGGCGATTTGCACTGGCCAGCAAGATCGCCTGATTTGACCGCTCCAGACTTCTTTTTGTGGGGCTTTTTGAAGTCGCGGGCTTATGTCAACAAGCCTCAGACTCTTGCAGCTCTTAAAGACAATATCCGTCAAGAATGTGAGGACCTATCGTCGGAAGTTTTGGCCAAAGTGATGGAAAATGCCATAAAAAGGGCTCAACCAACAATCAACTGTGGCGGCGGCCATTTACATGACATCATATTCTCGACTTGATGTAAAAAAATTAAAAGACCAAATAAAAATAATCCACAAGAAGAATCAAAGTTTTTCATTTTTTTTAAGTTACAGCCAAAAAACATCGGAAGGCTATTTTTGCGCCACCTTGTATAAATATAATTTAAAATTTACTAAATTATTTTATTTGTTTATATAAATAATTTATATACATATATTTGATTATATATGTATATATATATTATTGTTTTTGTTAGATTCACAAAATAAAGATAAATAGGTTGGCTACATATGTTGCTCGGATAAATTTTGAAAATTACCTACTCTTTGGCCAAAAATAACGTTTTTCGAAAAAGTGGACGTGGCAGTCTCTGCACAACATGAGCTTCTATTACTTGACAACATTCTATCGTTTGACTTACAGCAAACAAGCTGTATAAAAAATCACAAAAATCGAATTCGCGATTTAGTTTTTTCTTCTAATTCTGTTAGTACTGCAGTACTGGAATCTAGGACCACTATTACTAACATAGACAAAAATCATCCTCCACTCGATATTTTAATAGACATAGGCGGACATCTGCACGAAAATGCTGACACGTATGATCGTTCGTACTATTTTGACTTTCGGAAAGCGAACTTTCAAAGGCTATCCGAAGAAATTATTCTTTCAAATGTAAATACTGAACGCTTCTCCATTTTAGGAGAAGCTGTTCAAAATTGTTATCTTCTAATAAAAGATTGCATGGGTAGAATTATTCCAGTCAAGCAATCTAAAAATGCTCAAATCCAGCATCCTTGGTACGCGAAAGAGTTTAAATCTCTTCAAAATAGACGTAACCGGGCCTGGAATAAATTTGTAGGAAGCCAGAATCATTACGACTATGAAAAGTACATAAATTTGTTTAATGAATTCTCTGCGATGTCTAGTAGTTTATATAATGACCATTTACTCAATATGGAGAATGCTCTTAAAAATTACCCTTAACTCTTTTAGGGATTGAAATTTGAAAACAAAAACGGATGGATGCCAATTTCTCTTATAATAATTCAAAAACATAGAGTTCTCTTCGCAGTCCTATTCGCGGAGAATTTCAGTAAACCATTTATTGATACCCCCTGGCCTTAGATGAACATTATTTCAGTTATCTCAATGACTGTCCGCAAGAAAGTTTCAGCAATGTCTCATTTCACGATCAGACGCTACTTAAATATAACTCTTCAATAAACAATGATTCTTCTGCGGGGCCCGATGGAATCCCACCAATAGTCATAAAGCAATGCAAAGTTTCTCTTTTTCCATACCTCAAGTATATGTTTGAAAGTTCCCTTGCCAAAGGAGTATTTCCAACTGAATGGAAAAATGCATTTATAGCACCTGTTTTTAAAAAAGGTGAGCGAGGAGACATCTCTAATTATAGACCAATCTCAATACTTTATTGCATTCCTAAGTTATTCGAACATATTATTTCTGATAAATTGGTCTTTTTTTGTCGAAACATCATATGTGAAGAACAACATGGTTTTGTAAGACGACAAGAACGATCACAAATCTCTTGACTTTTATGCACCATTGTTCCAATAGTTTGGAAAATAAAAAAAAAGTTTATTGTATATTCACTGAATTCTCAAAGGCATTTGACCAGTTATCACATAACATCATACTTTTTTAACTTAAGGCATATGGATTTCCTTCAGGATTCATAAATTGGGTTAACTCATATCTCTCATTGAGAACTTACCAAGTAAAATTTAGAGATTCTAAATAAAAACGTTTCGTTGCTCAATCTGGAGTACCTCAAGGAAGCCATTTAGTACCAATTTTATTTATAATTGCAATTAACGATGTAAAATATTGTATTCGAGATAGAAAAACATTGATACATGCTGATGACATGAACATTTTCAAATGTGTACGAGATCTAAATGATTCGCTTTTGCTACAAACCGATCTAGTTTCACCACTTGGTGTCTTAAAAACGGTTTGAATTTGAGCCCTACTAAGTGCCAGCATATGATATCTTCACGAAAACGTGTTCCATCTTATTTTAATTATACTTTGTCCGGACACACCCTAGGTCCTGTGACCTGAACGTGATTTGAATAGTGTTAACTGACTGAATTACCTAAGTGAATTTTGGAAAGTGATAATATTGCGCGGATTTAATCGTTGGTATTGAATTTCAAATAAGTGAATTAAAGTGACTAAATTGTTAAACGAGAAACCGTTTTATTAATAATATAATTCTAGAAATAAGAGTGTGTTTAAACAAATCCTTGTTAAACATAAAACAGAAAATTGTTTTATCATTCGAAGCCCGGCTTCATTCTACTTTGGAGTCAGAACTGGGATAAAAACCTTTTCTGGATGAGAAGTTTCTAGAAAACTGTGAACTGTGAAGAAACGGTTAAAGAACTAGAAATGCAAAGTGGTGAATATCCTAATTCGATTGTTTTTGATGTCGAAGAGCAACAAGTAAGTGCAGGCTTTTCATGTCATCAATGATGAAGTTTCTGGAGTCTGAATTCGGAGAACAAAAGAATTCTTTAGAAGAACAAAGAAATCTCTAGAAGAACAAAACTACAAAGTGATCTCTGCGTAGATCTTCAGTTTTTATATACCACGGCGCATTGACGAATGATCTTAACATTTTGTTTTCAAAAGTTTGTAAAATATTTAGATTCGTTTCACTGGAACAACCACATAGTTGTATACCATATGCCATGACCGGCTTTAGCACTTGCTTGTATAATAGAAGCTTATCAATGTTAAGCTTCGAATATTTTCCGAGTAACCAGTACAGTTCTCTGTTTTTATTTTCAAGCTCTTTGCATTTCTTTTTAACATGCGACTTCGATTTTAATTTGGCATCGAGTGTCATTCCGAGATATTATCGCTTCATTTGCAGAAGGGACTCGAACCGTATTGAGAAATACTTGCAAATTGTTTGCCCGCTTACACGAAAAATCTACATGAATCGATTTGCTCTCGTTAAAAGCAATCCATTCATTGACCTCGTTAAGAGCATTTTGTAATTTCATGTTTCTTTCCTCTATTGTTGTGCAAACTCCTAGTATAGCTGTATCGTCAGCAAACGTGGCAACTATTGTATCGTTTGTTTGCGGGATACCACGTTTAAATAGAAGGTACAAGAGTGGTCCAAGGACGCTTTCTTGGGTTACTCCTGTCAATATTTCTTTGAACTCCAAATATTCGTTTCCAAGTTTCACTCCAAAGAGGGTATGCTCAAGATACGACACGAGGACTTTAAATAATTTTTCAGGCAGAACTTTTCTTAGTTTGTATTGAAGGCCTCTATTCCAAACTTTGTAAAAAGCTTGAGACACGTCAAGAAATACGGCTGATAAAATTTTCGTTTCTTCGAAAGCTTTCTGAATTACATCAGTGGTTCGATGAACTTGGTCCACAGTCCAATGTTTACTTAGAAACCCAAGTTGATGGTCAAGTAAAAGGCGTTTCTGATCAATAACGGTGTGTAAGCGACCGAGTAATATCCTTTCAACAAACTCTTAAAATTATTTAAAGAAGTTAAATAGGACTGTAAGATTTTATTTTATTTGGTGATTTTCCTGGTTTGAGAACCATAATAACTTCCGCGACCTTCCACTGTCTTGGTATGTATTCTAATCTAATTTATGCATTTACAATGTACAGGAGTTTAGTTAATGCTTTTCGAGGCAACATTTTAAGAAGTTCTCCTGTAATAAGGTCATAAGCCGGAGCTTTTTTAGACTTAATTTCTGTATTTCCGTTTTGAGCTCGGCAATACTTGCATATCTAACTAGATTACTATCGGTTGTAGTCTCGAATCAAGATGTGAGGCGAAAACGTTTGCTTTTTCCTTATCGCCTTTTGCCCAAACGTCTTGAGTTGTTCCAATAGATGTCACAAGGTTTTTTTTTGGCCGTTTTATGACTTGAATTGCTTTCCAAAGTAAATATTTCGATTCTTTTCCACCTTAATGTTGGAATAATAAAGTTTTTAATCGAATTTGATAGCAAGTTACTTAACCGATTGAGATGTTTTATCTTGCGGAGCACGAGTTTGGTGACATCTTTTTCGAGCTTTTTTTTGTATAACCAAATCTTTTATTTCCCGTGGGTACTTGATATTACTATAACTTACTGCTTTGCGACATTGGGGAGTATTATTTCATGCTGCTTTTTGTACGGTATCGATAGAGGAGTCAACTGCGACCTCCGATGACGAAACGCTGTCCAAGGGAATTAAGCAAGTTTTCAAAGCCTTGTTTCGACTTATAATATAAAATCAATCGAATGTTCAATACACTCTTTTATATATAGTGATGATCCACCTCTAGCCTTGTTTGATGGATGTAGAGCATGATAATTAAAATAACCTTTAAACTGAGAATTACTATTTCCATGAGTTTCGGTATTAAACAGACGACGATTACTTTTTCCTGCATAAACAAATCAAGTTCCCTTAGTTTCTGCCAAAGGCCATTGGCATTCCACGTAACAATTTTAAGAAATCGTTTCATGTTGAAGGTAGATACGTCTGTTGCGAATACTATTGTCAAGCTTTACTTGGCTGTCGAAAATAAGTTAATTCGTTTCGATTTTTTGTTCCTCAAGTTTTGAAAGAACAATCGAAAAAACGTTGGAAACGGGGGGTCTGGTGAAATATTTTTATCGGGAACTGTAGCTTGGGAATAAGTTTATACATTTGGTTTTGGATGTACAAGATCCGATCGTATTTCTGTTGACCAAGGTATTTGTTTAATTTTTTGTTTTTCGATTGTTGCCTGCTTTGGCTTTGAGTTTAAGCGAAATTTTTGGCTTTTTCTTAATTAAACTTAATTTCTGTGAAATTTCTTTAGTAAATTTCATCCGTCATTTTTGCATCTCTTTAGCTACCTCTCAGCCGCGGTATCTTGCGGGATGAACCCCTTTACAATTAATGCAAATAGCAGGACTTTTTTATCTGACCTGCAATGTACCGTCAAAGGATCTCCCGCATATTTAAAACACCGAGGCCCTTGCTGACAATAGGTTTGCGTATGATTATATCCTTGACAGCGCTTGGACTGAGGAACTAATTTTGAGCTAATTAATGAATGGAAAAAATCCTGGCGCATTGGACTTAAGAGAGCAAATCGATTCATGTAGATTTTTCGTGTAAGCGGAAACACAATTTGCCAGTATTTCTCAATACGGTTCGAGTCCCTTTTGCAAATGAAGCGAATTATCTCGGAATGACACTCGATGCAAAATTAAAATGGAAGTCCCCTGTAAAAAAGAAATGCGAAGAACTTAAAAATAAATACAGAGAACTGTACTGGTTACTCGGAAAATATTCGAAGCTTAACCTAGATAACAAGCTTCTATTATACAAGCAAGTGCTAAAGCCGGTCTGGACATATGTTATACAACTATGGGGTTGTACCAGTAAAACGAATCTAAATATTTTACAAACTTTTGAAAACAAAATGTTAAGATCATTCGTCAATGCGCCGTGGTATATAATCTATGAAGATCTACGCAGAGATCCCGATATTAAGATAATCTGTGATAAGATAACTCTTGGAAAAAAATCTTTATGTTGTAAATGCATACATTCGTCCATGTCGTCTTTCCACTCTGTATTCTTAGTTATCTAAGGCGTTAGAATGAATCTTTGACTTATCTTGTTGTGACAGTACTAATTTTTTGCTTGGCGATTTTAACTTACCACATATATACTGGGTACCTTCCAAGGGAGAACCTCATTTTATACCATCTGAAGTCTCTGCACAACATGAGCTTCAGTAACTTGACAACATTCTATCGTTTGACTTACAGCAAACAAGCTGTATAAAAAATTGCAATAATCGAATTCTCGATTAAGTTTTTTCTTCTGACTCTGTTAGTACTGCAGTACTGGAATCTAGTACCACAATTATTGCTAACATAGACAAAAATCATATTTCACTGGATATTTTCATTGACATAGGCGGACATCTGCACCAAAATGATGACACGTATGATCATTCGTACTCTTTTGACTTTCGGAAAGCGAACTTTCATAGGCTATCCGAAAAAATTATTCTTTCGAATGTAAATATTGATCGCTTCTCCGATTTGGAAGATGTTGTTAAAGAGATGTATCTTCTAATAAAAGATTGCACGGATAGAACTAATCCAGTCAAGCAATATAAAAATGCTCAAATCCAGCATCCTTGGTACACGAAAGAGCTTTAATCTCTTCAAAATAGACGTAACCGGGCCTGGAATAAATTTGTAGAAAGCCAGAATCATTACGACTATGATAAGTACATAAATTTGTTTAATAAATTGTCTGCGATGTGTAGTAGTTTATATAATGACTATATTGTCAATATTGAGAATGTTTGTAAAAATGACCCTAAACGCTTGTGAGGATTTGTCAATTTGAAAACAAAAACGGATGGATATACTGACAATTTCTCTTATAATAATTCAAAAACATCAAGTTCTCTTATATTATCAAATTTATTCGCAGAGAATTTCAGTAAATCGTTTATTGATACCCCTCAAGCCTTAGATGAACATTATTTCAGTTATCTGACTGACTGTCCTCAAGTTAGTTTCAGCAATGTCTCATTTGACGATGAGACACTACTTAAATATATCTCTTCACTAAAAAATGATTATTCTGCGGGGCCCGATGGAATCCCACCAATAGTCGTAAAGCAATCCAAAGTTGCTATTTTGCCATACCTTAAGTATATGTTTGAAGGCTCCCTTGCCAAAGGTGTATTCACAACTCAATAGACAAACGTATTTATAACACCTGTTTTTAAAAACGGAGAGCGAAGAGACATCTCTAATTATAGACCAATCTCAAAACTTTTTTGAATTACTAAGTTTTTCGAACATATTATTTGTGATAAATTGGTCTTTCTTTGTCGAAACATCATATGTGAAGAACATGGTTTTGTAAAACAACGATCCACTGCCACAAACCTCTTGACTTCTATGCACCATTGTTCCAATAGTTTGGAAAATAAAAAAAAAGTTGATTGTATATTCACTGAATTCTCAAAGGCATTTGACCAGTTATCACATAACATCATACTTTTTAAACTTAAGGCATATGGATTTCCTCCAGGATTCATAAATTGGGTTAACTCATATCTCTCATTGAGAACTTACCAAGTAAAATTTAGAGATTCCAAGTCCAAAGCTTTTGTTGCTCAATCTGGAGTACCTCAAGGAAGCCATTTAGGACCAATTTTATTTATACTTGCAATTAAAGATGTTAAAGCTTTTATTCGATATAGCAAAATATTGATACGAGATCTAAACGATTCGCTTTTGCTACAAACCGATCTAAATAGTTTTACCATTTGGTGCGCTAAGAACGGTTCGAATTTGAACCCTTCTAAGTGCCAGCATATGACATTTTTTAATAAACACATTAACATTTTTGTCTATAAATCCAACTCTATGTTGGGATTTATAAAAAGGTGGTCAAAAGAGTTTAATGACCCTTATGTCACTCTCTTGTGTAGTTCGCCCCAACTTGGAGTATGCCTCACAAGCTTGGACGCCATTCTATGAAAATCATTCAAATAGAATTAATAAAATTATTAAATAAAATTATTAAAAAAATTAATATTTTTTTTGAAATTTCCAATTTAAATAATTTATTGTTCAATTAGATTCAATTACAATTGGATTTTAATCTGCCCATGTAAATGTTTTGTAATGGAATATGTCAAAATCCATTCTATGTTTTTTAATGTCACTTTTAATGACATTTGATATCCAATATTTTTTTACAATAAAGAAAATTCGATAAGTGTCAAAAGGACGTGGTTTTAAGTGTGTTAAAGTAATAGTAAAATCTATAAAAGTAAATCTGGGGAGTTGGAACTCAGAGTGTGCAAAAAAAAGGGAATTTACATAAAACAGGCACTTATTTGATATCAAGCACCAATTTTCAAGTATAATTTTCCCTGAAGTCCTTTCTGTATTTCTGTAGACGACGTCGCTTATACGCTCGTATTATGGTAACATATAAAGGGTATTCATAACCCCTTGAGTACGTGTAAAAAAAAAATTGGGGCCTTCCCATTTCGGCAGTAGCTTCGGCGATATTCCTTGTTTACGGTGGTGATTCTACAGCCACACCAAATCTCCTTCCCGAAATACAGTTAATGTTGGTCTGATAAATGATGAGCTTGTGGATGCATATTTTATGCTGTGGAAAATCTCTGCTCGTAGATGCTGCTTGTATTAAGCGCGCTAAGACACAGATCTGATAGTAAAAAAAAATAAAAAAAAAATTAACATCTTGCCTTTCATTGTAAATAAACACAGAACGAAAACCAACCAAACATATGATAAGGCCCGAATCCACTGTGCGGATCGTTTTTACCCTATCCCATTACATCATTCAAATTAATATACTGAAATTGTGGGCTTTATGGCGATGAAATATAGAAAATGTAATTGTCGCAACATATCGTTCAGACAGTTTATCAAAATCTTGTATGGTTCGACCAAAAACAACGTTTTTCGCCTGGTAGTGTATACAAATGGTTTGTGTATGAAAACGCCTTTAAAAAGCGGGTGTGGGTTGAAATGATATATGGAAGAAATGTTTATATTACCATAGCCAATTATTTTGCGCCAAAAATGTTTTCGAAATGTTTTTTTTTACTTAAAACGCTATCAAAGAGAGGGGCTGCAAATATGAACAAAATATATATATTCAGGTTGCCTCCATTTATTATGCAGACACTTTTTCAAAATTCCTTACTGTTTGTCCTAAAACAACATTTTTCTTAAAAGTTGACGTGGCAATGGGCGGATTTTAAATTTTTTTTACACTTGTTCGAACAGCATGTACAAGGACCACATGTATTAAATTTCATTATACTAGCTTAAAATTGAAGGCCCAAGAACTGGTTACCTACTGACGGATGAACAGACAGACAGACAGCTAGCTTTTCTGAGTCGATCCATAATTATTTCTCTATGTTACAAATTACGTATCAAAACTAATACACCCCTATTTTATAGGGTACTAATATAAACATATGAGCAGGCTACAATCATCTGTATATATCGCTTAATATCCTATGCCATCTCAACCTAACAACAAATATCCCCAAAATGAAGAATGAAGCCGGGCTTCGAATGATAAAACACTTTTCTATTATATGTTTGACAATAATTTAGTGTAATACACTCTTATTTCTAGAATTAAATTATTTACAAAACGGTTTCTCGTTTAACAATTCGATGACACTGTTAGAGTAAATTATTAATTTTTTTGAAATTTCCAATTTTAATAATTTATTGTTCAATTAGATTCAATTACAATTGGATTTTAATCTGCCCATGCAAATGTTTTGTAATGGAATATGTCAAAATCCATTCTATGTTTTTTAATGCCACTCTTAATGGCATTTGATATCCAATATTTTTTTTACAACACAGAAAATTAAATTATTTACAAAACGGTTTCTCGTTTAACAATTCGATGACACTGTTGGAGCAAATTAATATTTTTTTTGAAATTTCCAATTTAAATAATTTATTGTTCAATTAGATTCAATTACAATTGGATTTTAATCTGCCCATGTAAATGTTTTGTAATGGAATATGTCAAAATCCATTCTATGTTTTTTAATGTCACTTTTAATGACATTTGATATCCAATATTTTTTTACAATAAAGAAAATTCGATAAGTGTCAAAAGGATGTGGTTTTAAGTGTGTTAAAGTAATAGTAAAATCTATAAAAGTAAATCTGGGGAGTTGGAACTCAGAGTGTGCAAAAAAAATGGGAATTTACATAAAACAGACACTTATTTGATATCAAGTACCAATTTTCAAGTATAATTTTCCCTGAAGTCCTTTCTGTATTTCTGTAGACGACGTCACTTATACGCTCGTATTATGGTAACATATAAAGGGTATTCATAACCCCTTGAGTACGTGTAAAAAAAAATTGGGGCCTTCCCATTTCGGCAGTAGCTTCGGCGATATTCCTTGTTTACGGTGGTGATTCTACAGCCACACCAAATCTCCTTCCCGAAATAGAGTTAATGTTGGTCTGATATCGTACCTGGTTTTCAAACGTCCACTTGCCAGTCTTATTCGTGTCCTGGTAATTTCGTTAATATTTCGGAGTCTTTCGCGTAGATCATCAATGTAGTCATCTTCAGCTTTCGGCTCTACCGTTGGGGATCCGAACATTACTTCACAAGGTAACCTGAATGCTCGGCCAAAAAAGACTTCACATGGGGAGTGTCCAGTCGTGCTATGGACCGCGCTTCGATACGACATCAGGAACAAGGGAATACAACGACCCCAGTTTTGTTGATTGTCGTAGACCACCTTGGAGAAGTGTTCTTTCATGGATCGATTGAATTGATCCACCATTCCGCCCGACTGTGGATGCAGCGGTCTCGTTCTGGTCTTCTTAATACCTAACCGCTGGCAAACACCCTGGAATACTCTGGACTCAAAGTTTGTACCTTGATCAGAATGTAATTCCAACGGTGCCCCGAATCTGCATATCCAGTTGTCCACGATCTGTCCCACTACGGTTTTCACTTCATAGTTAGGAATGGCGAATGCTTCTGGCCATTTGCAGAACTAGTCCATAACAACTACTATGTGACGGTTTCCGCTCTTTGTTTCTGGAAACGGGCCAGTAATATCTGTTGCTATTCTTTCGAACGATGTCCCAACGTTTTACTGATGCATGGTTCCTTGCGTCTTTCGGTTTGGTCCTTTACAGGCGCGCTAAGACGCCTGTAAAAAAGAAATGCGAAGAACTTAAGAATAAATACAGAGAACTGTACTGGTTACTCGGAAAATATTCGAAGCTTAACCTAGATAACAAGCTTCTATTATACAAGCAAGTGCTAAAGCCGATCTGGACATATGTTATACAACTATGGGGTTGTACCAGTAAAACGAATCTAAATATTTTACAAACTTTTGAAAACAAAATGTTAAGATCATTCGTCAATGCGCCGTGGTATATAAGGAATAAAGATCTACGCAGAGTTCCGGGTATTCTCAAGGTCAAAGACGAAACGAAAAAATAGTATTCACATTCCCTCTAAACATTAAAATAATTTGTGATAAGATAACTCTTGGAAAAAAATCTTTATGTTGTAAACGCGTACATTCGTCCATATCGTCTTTCCACTCTGTATTCTTAGTTATCTAAGGCGTTAGAATGAATCTTTGACTTATCTTGTTGTGAGAGTACTAATTTGTTGCTTGGCGATTTTAATTTACCACATTGGACTGGGTAACTTCCGAGGGAGAACCTCATTTTATACCATCTGAAGTCTCTGCACAACATGAGCTTCTATTACTTGACAACATTCTATCGTTTGACTTACAGCAAACAAGCTGTATAAAAAATTGCAATAATCGAATTCTCGATTAAGTTTTTTCTTCTGACTCTGTTAGAACTGCAGTACTGGAATCTAGTACCACAATTATTGCTAACATAGACAAAAATCATCTTTCACTGGATATTTTCATTGACATAGGCGGACATCTGCACCAAAATGATGACACGTATGATCGTTCGTACTCTTTTGACTTTCGGAAAGCGAACTTTCAAAGGCTATCCGAAGAAATTATTCATTCGAATGTAAATATTGATCGCTTCTCCGATTTGGAAGATGTTGTTAAAGAGATGTATCTTCTTATAAAAGATTGCACGGATAGAACTAATCCAGTCAAGCAATCTAAAAATGCTCAAATCCAGCATCCTTGGTACACGAAAGACCTTTAATCTCTTCAAAATAGACGTTACCGGGCCTGGAATAAATTTTTAGAAAGCCAGAATCATTACGACTATGATAAGTACATAAATTTGTTTAATGAATTCTCTGCGATGTGTAGTAGTTTATATAATGACTATATTGTCAATATTGAGAATGTTTGTAAAAATGACCCTAAACGCTTGTGAGGATTTGTCAATTTGAAAACAAAAACGGATGGATATACTGCCAATTTCTCTTATAATAATTCAAAAACATCAAGTTCTCTTATATTATCAAATTTATTCGCAGAGAATTTCAGTAAATCGTTTATTGATACCCATCAAGCCTTAGATGAACATTATTTCAGTTATCTGACTGACTGTCCTCAAGTTAGTTTCAGCAATGTCTCATTTGACGATGAGACACTAGTTAAATATATCTCTTTACTAAAAAATGATTATTCTGCGGGGCCCGATGGAATCCCACCAATAGTCGTAAAGCAATCCAAAGTCGCTCTTTTGCCATACCTTAAGTATATGTTTGAAAGCTCCCTTGCCAAAGGAGTATTCCCAACTCAATAGACAAACGTATTTATAACACCTGTTTTCAAAAATGGAGAGCGAGGAGACATCTCTAATTATAGACCAATCTCAAAACTTTCTTGCATAACTAAGTTTTTCGAACATATTATTTGTGATAAATTGGTCTTTCTTTGTCGAAACATCATATGTGAAGAATATGGTTTTGTATAAGAACGATCCACTGTCACAAATCTCTTGACTTCTATGCACCATTGTTCCAATAGTTTGGAAAATAAAAAAAAAGTTGATTGTATATTCACTGAATTCTCAAAGGCATTTGACCAGTTATCACATAACATCATACTTTTTAAACTTAAGGCATATGGATTTCCTCCAGGATTCATAAATTGGGTTAACTCATATCTCTCATTGAGAACTTACCAAGTAAAATTTAGAGATTCCAAGTCCAAAGCTTTTGTTGCTCAATTTGGAGTACCTCAAGGAATCCATTTAGGACCAATTTTATTTATACTTGCAATTAAAGATGTTAAAGCTTTTATTCGATATAGCAAAATATTGATATAAGCTGATAACATGAACATTTTCAAATGTGTACGAGATCTAAACGATTCGCTTTTGCTACAAACCGATCTAAATAGTTTTACCATTTGGTGCGCTAAAAACGGTTTGAATTTGAACCCTTCTAAGTGCCAGCATATGACATTTTTTAATAAACACATTAACATTTTTGTCAATAAATCCAACTCTATGTTGGGATTTATAAAAAGGTGGTCAAAAGAGTTTAATGACCCTTATGTCACTCTCTCCTTATATAATTGTGTAGTTCGCCCCCACTTGGAGTATGCCTCACAAGCTTGGACGCCATTCTATTAAAATCATTCAAATAGAATTGAAGCAGTCCAACGTAAATTCATAAGATTTGCTTTGAGAGAACTACCATGGGATGATCTACATAACTAGCCTCCATATAGATGTAGAATTTAACTACTACAGCTTTTGCCTCTGTCTCAACATAGACTCAATAGCGACATGGTTTTGTTTCACCAATTATTATCAGGACAAATTGATGCCCCTGATCTTTTAAGTGCTATTGGTTTTAATATCCGGGGAGGTTCCTATAACCTGCGTAGATTAAATATATTACGTATACCTAATCATAAACAGAACTACGGTATGCATGAAGCTATTGGTCGCATGAGTAGAGTTTGTAATTAAAATTACGATGTAGTTGAACTGCATGTTAGTAAAAGTAGTTTAAAAAATACTCTGCGCAATCGCATGATCAAATCGGTATAAGTGTATGATATTTTTTTTCGTTTTGTTAAAAGTATAAATAGCTATAATGTAAATTATTCGTTTATGGATTTTGTTAGTGATGTTAAACTTAATAACGTCTATGTTCTGTTATGTACTACTAACAAATGCACTAAATGATGAGCTTGTGGATGCATATTTTATGCTGTGGCAAATCTCTGCTCGTAGATGCTGCTTGTATTAAGCGCGCTAAGACACAGATCTGATAGTTAAAAAAAAAAAAAAAATTGACATCTTGCCTTTCATTGTAAATAAACACAGAACGAAAACCAACCAAACATATGATAAGGCCCCAATCCACTGTGCGGATCGTTTTTTACCCTATCCCATTACATCATTCAAATTAATATACTGAAATTGTGGGCTTTATGGCGATGAAATATAGAAAATGTCATTGTCGCAACATATCGTTCAGACAGTTTATCAAAATCTTGTATGGTTCGACCAAAAACAACGTTTTGCGCCTGGTAGTGTATACAAATGGTTTGTGTATGAAAACGCCTCTAAAAAGTGGGTGTGGGTTGAAATGATATATGAAAGAAATGTTTATATTACCATAGCCAATTATTGTTTTCGAAATGTTTTTTTTTACTTAAAACGCTCACAAAGAGAGGGGCTGCAAATATGAACAAAATATATATATTCAGGTTGCCTCCATTTATTATGCAGACACTTTTTCAAAATTCCTTACTGTTTGCCCTAAAACAACATTTTTCTTAAAAGTTGACGTGGCAATAGGCGGATTTTAAATTTTTTTTTACACTGTTCGAACAGCATGTACAAGGACCACATGTATTAAATTTCATTATACTACCTTAAATTTGAAGGCCCAAGAACTGGTTAACTAGTGACGGATGGACAGACAGAGAGACAGCTAGCTTTTCCGGGTCGATCCATAATTATTTCTCTATGTTACAAATTATGTATCAAAACTAATACACCTATATTTTATAGGGTACTAATATAAACATATGAGCAGGCTACAATCATCTGTATATATCGCTTAATATCCTATGCCATCTCAACCTAACAACAAATATCCCCAAAATGAAGAATGAAGCCGGGCTTCGAATGATAAAACACTTTTCTATTATATGTTTGACAATAATTTAGTGTAATACACTCTTATTTCTAGAATTAAATTATTTACAAAACGGTTTCTCGTTTAACAATTCGATGACACTGTTGGAGTAAATTATTAATTTTTTTGAAATTTCCAATTTAAATAATTTATTGTTCAATTAGATTCAATTACAATTGGATTTTAATCTGTCCATACAAATGTTTTGTAATGGAATATGTCAAAATCCATTGTATGTTTTTTAATGTCACTCTTAATGACATTTGATATCCAATATTTTTTTTTACAACAAAGAAAATTTAATTATTTACAAAACGGTTTCTCGTTTAACAATTCGATGACACTGTTGGAGTAAATAAATAATTTTTTTGAAATTTCCAATTTAAATAATTTATTGTTCAATTACATTCGATTACAATTGGATTTTAATCTGCCCATGTAAATGTTTTGTAATGGAATATGTCAAAATCCATTCTATGTTTTTTAATGTCACTTTTAATGACATTTGATATCCAATATTTTTTTACAATAAAGAAAATTCGATAAGTGTCAAAAGAACGTGGTTTTAAGTGTGTTAAAGTAATAGTAAAATCTATAAAAGTAAATCTGGGGAGTGTGAACTCAGAGTGTGCAAAAAAAAGGGAATTTACATAAAACAGACACTTATTTGATATCAAGTACCAATTTTCAAGTATAATTTTCCCTGAAGTCCTTTCTGTATTTCTGTAGACGACGTCGCTTATACGCTTTACAGTTTTATAGGGGCCTTCCCATTTCGGCAGTAGCTTCGGCAATATTCCTTGTTTACGGTGGTGATTATACAGCCACACCAAATCTCCTTCCCGAAATAGAGTTAATGTTGGTCTGATATCGTACCTGTTTTTCAAACGTCCACTTGCCAGTCTTATTCGTGTCCTGGTAATTTCGTTAATATTTCGGAGTCTTTCGCGTAGATCATCAATGTAGTCATCTTCAGCTTTCGGCTCTACCGTTGGGGATCCGAACATTACTTCACAAGGTAACCTGAATGCTCGGCCAAAAAAGACTTCACATGGGGAGTGTCCAGTCGTGCTATGGACCGCGCTTCGATACGCCATCAGGAACAAGGGAATACAACGACCCCAGTTTTGTTGATTGTCGTAGACCACCTTGGAGAAGTGTTCTTTCATGGATCGATTGAATTGATCCACCATTCCGCCCGACTGTGGATGCAGCGGTCTCGTTCTGGTCTTCTTAATACCTAACCGCTGGCAAACACCCTGGAATACTCTGGACTCAAAGTTTGTACCTTGATCAGAATGTAATTCCAACAGTGCCCCGAATCTGCATATCCAGTTGTCCACGATCTGTCCCACTACGGTTTTCACTTCCTAGTTAGGAATGGCGAATGCTTCTGGCCATTTGCTGAACTAGTCCATAACAACTACTATGTGACGGTTTCCGATCTTTGTTTCTGGAAACGGGCCAGTAATATCTGTTGCTATTCTTTCGAACGATGTCCCAACGTTTTACTGATGCATGGTTCCTTGCGTCTTTCGGTTTGGTCCTTTACAGGCGGCGCATGTAATGCACTTTCGGCACCACTTGTCGACAGCCAGTAGAATCGCTCCCCCATGCATATTTTATGCTGTGGAAAATCTCTGCTCGTAGATGCTGCTTGTATTAAGCGCGCTAAGACGCCTGTAAAAAAGAAATGCGAAGAACTTAAAAATAAAGACAGAGAACTGTACTGGTTACTCGGAAAATATTCGAAGCTTAACCTAGATAACAAGCTTCTATTATACAAGCAAGTGCTAAAGCCGATCTGGACATAATTTATACAACTATAAGGTTGTACCAGTAAAACGAATCTAAATATTTTACAAACTTTTGAAAACAAAATGTTAAGATCATTCGTCAATGCGCCGTGGTATATAAGGAATAATGATCTACGCAGAGATCCGAGTAATCTCAAGGTCAAAGACGAAACGAAAAAATAGTATTCACATTCCCTCTAAACATTAAAATAATTTGTGATAAGATAACTCTTGGAAAAAAAATCTTTGTGTTGTAAATGCATACATTCGTCCATATCGTCTTTCCACTCTGTATTCTTAGTTATCTAAGGCGTTAGAATGAATCTTTGACTTATCTTGTTGTGAGAGTACTAATTTGTTGCTTGGCGATTTTAATTTACCACATTAGACTGGGTAACTTCCGAGGGAGAACCTCATTTTATACCATCTGAAGTCTCTGCACAACATGAGCTTCTATTACTTGACAACATTCTATCGTTTGACTTACAGCAAATAAGCAAATAATAATAAGATTGCAATAATCGAATTCTCGATTAAGTTTTTTCTTCTGACTCTGTTAGAACTGCAGTACTGGAATCTAGTACCACAATTATTGCTAACATAGACAAAAATTATCTTTCACTGGATATTTTCATTGTCATAGGCGGACATCTGCACCAAAATGATGACACGTATGATCGTTCGTACTCTTTTGACTTTCGGAAAGCGAACTTTCAAAGGCTATCCGAAGAAATTATTCTTTCGAATGTAAATATTGATCGCTTCTCCGATTTGGAAGATGTTGTTAAAGAGATGTATCTTCTAATAAAAGATTGTACGGATAGAACTAATCCAGTCAAGCAATCTAAAAATGCTCAAATCCAGCATCCTTGGTACACGAAAGACCTTTAATCTCTTCAAAATAGACGTTACCGGGCCTGGAATAAATTTGTAGAAAGCCAGAATCATTACGACTATGATAAGTACATAAATTTGTTTAATGAATTCTCTGCGATGTGTAGTAGTTTATATAATGACTATATTGTCAATATTGAGAATGTTTGTAAAAATGACCCTAAACGCTTGTGAGGATTTGTCAATTTGAAAACAAAAACGGATGGATATACTGCCAATTTCTCTTATAATAATTCAAAAACATCAAGTTCTCTTATATTATCAAATTTATTCGCAGAGAATTTCAGTAAATCGTTTATTGATACCCCTCAAGCCTTAGATGAACATTATTTCAGTTATCTGACTGACTGTCCTCAAGTTAGTTTCAGCAATGTCTCATTTGACGATGAGACACTACTTAAATATATCTCTTCACTAAAAAATGATTATTCTGCGGGGCCCGATGGAATCCCACCAATAGTTGTAAAGCAATCCAAAGTTGCTCTTTTGCCATACCTTAAGTATATGTTTGAAAGCTCCCTTGCCAAAGGAGTATTCCCAACTCAATAGACAAACGTATTTATAACACCTGTTTTTAAAAACGGAGAGCGAGGAGACATCTCTAATTATAGACCAATCTCAAAACTTTCTTGCATAACTAAGTTTTTCGAACATATTATTTGTGATAAATTGGTCTTTCTTTATCGAAACATCATATGTGAAGAACATGGTTTTGTATAACAACGATCCACTATCACAAATCTCTTGACTTCTATGCACCATTGTTCCAATAGTTTGGAAAATAAAAAAAAAGTTGATTGTATATTCACTGAATTCTCAAAGGCATTTGACCAGTTATCACATAACATCATAATTTTTTTAAATTTAAGGCATATGGATTTCCTCCATGATTCATAAATTGGGTTAACTCATATCTCTCATTGAGAACTTACCAAGTAAAATTTAGAGATTCCAAGTCCAAAGCTTTTGTTGCTAAATCTGGAGTACCTCAAGGAATCCATTTAGGATCAATTTTATTTATACTTGCAATTAAAGATGTTAAAGCTTTTATTCGATATAGCAAAATATTGATATAAGCTGATAACATGAAAATTTTCAAATGTGTACGAGATCTAAACGATTCGCTTTTGCTACAAACCGATCTAAATAGTTTTACCATTTGGTGCGCTAAGAACGGTTTGAATTTGAACCCTTCTAAGTGCCAGCATATGACATTTTTTAATAAACACATTAACATTTTTGTCAATAAATCCAACTCTATGTTGTTATAAAAAGGTGGTCAAAAGAGTTTAATGACCCTTGTGTCACTCTCTCCTTATATAATTGTGTAGTTCGCCCCCACTTGGAGTATGCCTCACAAGTTTGGACGCCATTCTATTAAAATCATTCAAATAGAATTGAAGCAGTCCAACGTAAATTCATAAGATTTGCTTTGAGAGAACTACCATGGGATGATCTACATAACTAGCCTCCATATAGGTGTAGAATTAAACTACTACAGCTTTTGCCTCTGTCTCAACGTAGACTAAACAGCGACATGGTTTTGTTTCACCAATTATTATCAGGACAAATGGATGCCCCTGATCTTTTAAGTGCAATTGGTTTTAATATCCGGGGAGGTTTCTATAACCTGCGTAGATTAAATATATTACGTATACCTAATCATAAACAGAACTACGGTATGCATGAAGCTATTGGTCGCATGAGTAGAGTTTGTAATTAAAATTACGATGTAGTTGAACTGCATGTTAGTAAAAGTAGTTTAAAAAATACTCTGCGCAATCGCATGATCAAATCGGTATAAGTGTATGATATTTTTTTTCGTTTTGTTAAAAGTATAAATAGCTATAATGTAAATTATTCGTTTATGGATTTTGTTAGTGATGTTAAACTTAATAACGTCTATGTTCTGCTATGTACTACTAACAAATGCACTAAATGATGAGCTTGTGGATGCATATTTTATGCTGTGGAAAATCTCTGCTCGTAGATGCTGCTTGTATTAAGCACGCTAAGACACAGATCTGATAGTAAAAAAAAATAAAAAAAATTAACATCTTGCCTTTCATTGTAAATAAACACAGAACGAAAACCAACCAAACATATGATAAGGCCCCAATCCACTGTGCGGATCGTTTTTTACCCTATCCCATTACATCATTCAAATTAATATACTGAAATTGTGGGCTTTATGGCGATGAAATATAGAAAATGTCATTGTCGCAACATATCGTTCAGACAGTTTATCAAAATCTTGTATGGTTCGACCAAAAACAACGTTTTGCGCCTGGTAGTGTATACAAATGGTTTGTGTATGAAAACGCCTATAAAAAGTGGGTGTGGGTTGAAATGATATATGAAAGAAATGTTTATATTACCATAGCCAATTATTGTTTTCGAAATGTTTTTTTTTACTTAAAACGCTCACAAAGAGAGGGGCTGCAAATATGAACAAAATATATATATTCAGGTTGCCTCCATTTATTATGCAGACACTTTTTCAAAATTCCTTACTGTTTGCCCTAAAACAACATTTTTCTTAAAAGTTGACGTGGCAATAGGCGGATTTTAAATTTTTTTTTACACTGTTCGAACAGCATGTACAAGGACCACATGTATTAAATTTCATTATACTACCTTAAATTTGAAGGCCCAAGAACTGGTTAACTAGTGACGGATGGACAGACAGACAGACAGCTAGCTTTTCTGGGTCGATCCATATTTATTTCTCTATGTTACAAATTATGTATCAAAGCTAATACACCTATATTTTATAGGGTACTAATATAAAGATATGAGCAGGCTACAATCATCTGTATATATCGCTTAATACCCTATGCCATCCCAACCTAACAACAAATATCCCCGAAATGAAGAATGAAGCCGGGCTTCGAATGATAAAACACTTTTCTATTATATGTTTGACAATAATTTAGTGTAATACACTCTTATTTCTAGAATTAAATTATTTACAAAACGGTTTCTCGTTTAACAATTCGATGACACTGTTGGAGTAAATTATTAATGTGGGATTGGGACAAACTGACTGACGATACCCTATTTTATAACATAAACACATAATGTGCAACGCGAACAAACACGAACGAACAAGAACGAACGATACAGAAAACAGTAGACAGTAACAGTAACATCTGTCGACGAATTGATGCACACATTACGAGTGGAAAATTACCAACCACAAGACAAAGGGATACGGTAAAATCACGCGACCGACCGTCCAGGCAAACAAAGGGTTAACCGTGCAAGAAAATACATAAGACGACGAACAACTGCAACGTACGAACGATAGACAGAGGGACGCACACACATAGGGACGCAGGGGAAACGCAACAGACAACGACCGCCTGCGAGTATTTTGACGAACGGACGACTTAGAGGTACGACAAACAGAACTCCACACAGTTCGATGCCAGTGCTCACCAAAGCCAGTCGCACAACAGTCGCGAAGAATAAGTTGTAGAATAAGTTGTAGTTTAACCATTAAGCACCTTAGCTGAGCAGTAAAATAAAGTGAATTTTAACCAAAGAAGTGTGTGTTATTTATTTGGGATTTATTGGAAATCCTACAATTGGGGGCTCGTCCGGGATCCGATTTATGATCAAATTAATCAGCCGGGATCGTTAAAAAAAAATTTAAGTGAAAATGACACAGAAAGAGTGAAGTGAAAAAGGACACAGAAATAAAATAGTAGTGAAAGGGACACAAGTGTGAAAGAAAAAAGTTGAAAAGATTGCGAAGAAATGCAATAAAAAAAAAAATAAAAAAAATAAGAAAAGAGCATCAACTCAAGAAGGCGTTACCTGGTGCTATCAACCGTATCGCTGTTGTTTGCTCTAACGAAGGTGTGAAAGCAGTAGAAGCCGTACAAGCAGAAGAAGCCTCGTTGGCAGAAGAAGGCGTGTAAGCAGAAGAAGGCGTACGAGCAAAGAAGAAGAATAGTTTGACGAAGGAGCAACGTAAGCCGTCGATTAATTTATATTAATTAGTGTGTGTTTAGAACATAGTTAAATTCCATTAAGAATTTAAATCGAATTTGTTAAACTATGAAATTTAATTTTTGATCTATATTGTTGCCATTACATCTTAAAACTTTAATTTTATAATGATTTTGGAGGAAATTTTGGGCTTGACTGTGGAGGGACTTAGGGAACGACTGACGCAACTGAACTTAGTGACTACAGGACTGAAAACGGCATTACAGGACCGACTCATTAACCACTACGGTTTATCCCGCGGCGATAATGATGGGTTTGACTCGGCAGCCGAAGATCACGACAGCTCAGAGGGCGTCGAAAGAAGTCTGTTCACTCTCCGCGATATACAGGAGTCCATGCAGTCGTTCGATGGAAAGGGGCACGTGCACATCGACACGTGGATCCAGGAGTTCGAGGACAATGCCGTAGCGGTAGGCTGGAACCGAATCCAGAAGTTCATCTACGCGAAGCAGTTGTTGGGAGGTGCAGCAAGATCGTTTGTGCGGGGCCAACCAGGGTTGAAGGATTGGAGCTCTTTAAAGCTCGCTCTCCAAGAGGAGTTCGGTGGGAAGGTCTCAGCAGCGATGGTCCATAAGGCGTTAGCGGGAAGGAAGAAGCAGTCCTTCGAGTCATTGTTGGAATATCTCTACGCGTTGGTGGAGATGGCGAGGCCGATTAGCATGGACTAGGGGAGTATTATTGAATACTTTGTAGATGGAATTCCTGACACGACAACGAACAAGGCGGTGTTGTATATGGCAAGCAACATTAAGGAGCTGAAGGTCAACATCAGGACTTATGAGAAAATGCGTGGTCCCAGTTCACAGCAACCAAGCTTGAGAGGGAGCCACAGGACGCCGTACGTGCCACGGGAAAGAGTGCTTGAAGATGTGAAGCCAGAGGTGAATCAGAAGAAGTGCTACAAGTGTGGGGACACAAAGCATTTAGCGAGAGGGTGTCCCACCAGTACGTTCAAGTGCTTTAAATGCGGACAGCCAGGACATCGAGCAGCAGCGTGTGGGCGTGGACCGACGCCTATGTCAAGGGATACGGGATACGGGAAGTGATTTGAATCTACTTCGTTATGACAGTTTGGCGTTGATGGAGTACGTGGAGATAGACTCCAGTAAGAGGATCCTATACGGGATTGGTAAAGGGAAAGTGAGTACTCATGGTAGTTTTTGGGTTGATTTGTTGGTGGATGAAGTTCCGATGAAATTGCGTTTCCATGTGGTCAGCGAGGGCGACATCCAGTATGCGGCCGTTCTTCGAAACGATGTGCTCGGGGATGCAGATCTGATAGTGACAGCTGAAGGTGCGGAGTTTAGACCCAGAGGTAGTTCTCCAGTGACAGAGTTGAAGATGAAGTTGGATGAAGGTGCCGGAGTGAGTTGTAGGACGAAGGTACCCTTTCATGATGCGGTAGTTGTTGTTGAGAGCCGCGATGTTGTTGGAAATCGTGATGTTGGTGTAAATCGCGATTTTGTTGGTCAAAGGGAGAAAGGAACGGGGGTCTTCGAAGCGGTTAGTCATGCAGTCTGTAGAGAGTTGGACCAGGGGGTCGAAGAAGGTGACGCAGTATTTAGCGTGAGTGGTAAGATGGAAGGTCGTCGTGAGAAGAATACGGATGTAGAGGACGACGTAAAGTTGGACCAAGGGGTCGAGAAAGGTGACGCAGTTGTTAGCGTGAGGTATGAGATAGGAGGTCGTCGTGAGGACAATGCGGAGATTGAGGACGACGTAGAGGTGGAAGGAAGCCGAGAAGAGTTCGATGGAGTATCGATGTTGTCGAAGGAGTTCGGAGCCATGTGTCTGGCAGCGAAAAGGTGTTCCTTTGTGACCGAAGCTGATGTCGACCTTAGTCATTTGGGCGAAGAATTACGCGAGGTCCTGCAGTAGTTAATCGATAGCTACGTTCCTCAGAGAACCAAGCCGTCGCCAGTTGAGATGAAACTGATTTTGACAGACGAAATCCCAGTAGCTCAGCGGCCGAGACGAATGTCGTTTGCAGATCAAGGAGCAGTGAGGGAACAACTCAATAAGTGGATGAAGGAAGGAATTATTCAACCAAGTACGTCCAAGTACGCATCACCGATTGTGTTGGTTTCGAAGAAGGATGGTTCGAAGAGACTCTCCTGCGACTACATGAAGCTGAACGAAAAGATCGTCAAGGACAATTTTCCAATGGTTCTGATGGACGACGTGCTAGAGCGACTTCAAGGAGCAAGAGTGTTTACGACGTTGGACTTGGAGAATGGTTTCTTTCACGTGCCAGTGGAACAGAACTCGAGGAAGTATACGTCTTTTGTGACGCATGAAGGACAGTTTGAGTTCCGGTATGTACCGTTTGGAATTTCGAATTCACCGGCAGTATTTGCGAGGTACATTTCCGCGATATTTCGAGAGCTGATCCAGAAAGGAGTTGTGGTGATTTACATGGACGATCTGATTATTCCCTCTAAGGATAAAGAAGAGAACGTCCAGAAGTTAATCGAGGTGCTGAGTGTAGCAGCGGAGTACGGGTTGCGGATGAAGTGGAAGAAATCCCAGTTTCTGAAGAAAAGAGTTGACTACTTGGGATACATCATCACCGACGGGACGATACGTCCATCAGTAGAGAAGTCGAAGGCAGTGAACGAGTTTCCAGTACCGACAAACAAGAAGGCGCTTCAACGTTTCTTGGGTTTGACCTCGTATTTCCGACGTTTTATAGAAGGGTTCGCAGTCATCGCAAAGCCCTTATCGGATTTACTGCGTAAGAATTTGGAGTTTGAGTGGGGAACGGAGCAGCAGGTCGCTTTTCAACGACTTAAGATTTCATTAGTTACGGCACCGGTCCTGAGATTGTTCGACCCCAAGGCAGCAACCGAGATTCATACGGACGCCAGTAAGTTTGGGTATGGAGCGATTCTGTTGCAAAAGAATTGCGAGGACCAGCAGTATCATCCGGTCCAGTACATGAGTAGGAAGACATCGCCAGTGGAGGAAAAATATCACTCTTACGAGTTGGAGGTGTTGGCGATTATAGAAGCTCTGAAGAAATGGAGAGTGTACGTGATCGGAAGCAGATTCAATATCGTGACGGATTGTAACGCATTTGCCATGACTATGAAGAAACAGGATGTGCCGTTAAGAGTATCCAGATGGGCCATGTTTCTTCAGGAGTTCCAGTACGACATCGAACATCGGTCAGGATCGAAGATGGAGCATGCGGACGCGTTGAGTCGAGTGTCGTGTTTGATGATGGAGGATTCGCTAAATCATCGGGTGCGAGAAGCTCAGTTGAAGGATGGGTGGATTAAAGCGGTGCGGAAGACACTAGAGAGAGACCAGTATGAAGACACTGCCATCCAGGAGTTAGACCAGGAGCGTGAGAATATGCGGGAGGAGGTTCGCGAAAACATCGCTATCGTTCAACGCGAAAATGAACGAGAATTCAACAAGCGGAGAATAGCAGAGCGGAGGTATGGAGTGAACGAGTTGGTCGCCATCAAGCGCACTCAGTTCGGAATAGGGATGAAGCTGAGGCCAAAGTATTTGGGACCCTACAAAGTTACCAAGCAACTTCATCATGGGAGATACGAAGTCCATAAAATAGGGGATCATGAAGGCCCAATGAAAACGAATACCATCGCCGAAAATATGAAGAAGTGGAACCCTTCATTCGGGTCGAATGAGCCGTGAGGATAGCCGAATGTGGGATTGGGACAAACTGACTGACGATACCCTATTTTATAACATAGACACATAATGTGCAACGCGAACAAACACGAACGAACAAGAACGAACGATACAGAAAACAGTAGACAGTAACAGTAACATCTGGCGACGAATTGATGCACACATGACGAGTGGAAAATTACCAACCACAAGACAAAGGGATACGGTAAAATCACGCGACCGACCGTCCAGGCAAACAAAGGGTTAACCGTGCAAGAAAGAACATAAGACGACGAACAACTGCAACGTACGAACGATAGACAGAGGGACGCACACACATAGGGACGCAGGGGAAACGCAACAGACAACGACCGCCTGCGAGTATTTTGACGAACGGACGACTTAGAGGTACGACAAACAGAACTCCACACAGTTCCATGCCAGTGCTCACCAAAGCCAGTCGCACAACAGTCGCGAAGAATAAGTTGTAGTTTAACCATTAAGCACCTTAGCTGAGCAGTAAAATAAAGTGAATTTTAACCAAAGAAGTGTGTGTTATTTATTTGGGATTTATTGGAAATCCTACATTAATTTTTTTGAAATTTCCAATTTAAATAGTTTATTGTTCAATTAGATTCAATTACAATTGGATTTTAATCTGTCCATACAAATGTTTTGTAATGGAATATGTCAAAATCCATTCTATGTTTTTTAATGTCACTCTTAATGACATTTGATATCCAATATTTTTTTTTACAACACAGAAAATTAAATTATTTACAAAACGGTTTCTCGTTTAACAATTCGATGACACTGTTGGAGTAAATTAATAATTTTTTTGAAATTTCCAATTTAAATAATTTATTGTTCAATTAGATTCAATTACAATTGGATTTTAATCTGCCCATGTAAATGTTTTGTAATGGAATATGTCAAAATCCATTCTATGTTCTTTAATGTCACTTTTAATGACATTTGATATCCAATATTTTTTTACAATAAAGAAAATTCGATAAGTGTCAAAAGGACGTGGTTTTAAGTGTGTTAAAGTAATAGTAAAATCTATAAAAGTAAATCTGGGGAGTTGGAACTCAGAGTGTGCAAAAAAAGGGAATTTACATAAAACAGACACTTATTTGATATCAAGTACCAATTTTCAAGTATAATTTTCCCTGATCGATTGAATCGATCCACCATTCCGCCCGACTGTGGATGCAGCGGTCTCGTTCTGGTCTTCTTAATACCTAACCGCTGGCAAACACCCTGGAATACTCTGGACTCAAAGTTTGTACCTTGATCAGAATGTAATTCCAACAGTGCCCCGAATCTGCATATCCAGTTGTCCACGTTCTGTCCCACTACGGTTTTCGCTTCCTAGTTAGGAATGGCGAATGCTTCTGGCCATTTGCTGAAATAGTCCATAACAACTACTATGTGACAGTAATATCTGTTGCTATTCTTTCGAACGATGTCCCAACGTTTTACTGATGCATGGTTCCTTGCGTCTTTCGGTTTGGTCCTTTACAGGCGGTGCATGTAATGCACTTTCGGCACCACTTGTCGACACCCAGTAGAATCGCTCCCCCACTTTGTCTTAATTGTCTAATTGATTCCCAAATGTCCTCCCGATAATTGAAAAATGTAGCTCCCGTATGATTCAAACGATTTTCCGTCGGAGGACTCCCATTTTCTTCTCAAGGCACCATCCTGGACGTGAGGAGAATTCCATTGTGTCCAGTACGCCTTCAGAGTTGGACTACGATTCGAGATTTCTTGCCAATCTGGTTTCTCCATGTGTTCCCTCCAGGTAAGAATCGGTTCAATGTCAGGGTCTTCCATGTGCGCTTCTCTGATCTCGTCCGGTCGTCCAACCGTTGTTGGGCCCGGCACTTATTGGACTGGTGGTGATGACCTCCTTCTCTTCTTGGAGGGTGCAGTGCTTGAAGTTCATTCCACATGGTCAACGAGACAGTGCGTCAGCGTTAGAGTGCAGGGTGCCCTTACGATGCTGAATATCGAACTCGTACCTCTGCAGCCTCTCAATCCATCTAGCAACTTGATCATCCGGATCAAGCAAAATGGGCAGTACGAAGAAGGAATTTCCTGCCATAGAGGTATTTATGGAATTGCTTTGGCGCAGGAATTAACGCTAAGTGTTTCCTCCTGGTCACATAATAGTTTCTTTCAGGTCAGAACAGAACCTTGCTAAAGCAGGCAGCGAATCTTTCCTGTCCCTCGTGTACTTGAGATAAAACAGCTCCAACTCGAAAATTACTTGCGTCGGTATCGACAATGAACGTCCTTTCACCCTCGTTATATGCTATAATAGGCGCTTGACATAGCTGGTGTTTAAATCTTTGAAAAGCATTATTACACTCACTTGACCACTTAAATTGCTTTCCTTTTTCGGGATCGGTCTTCACACCACTGGTCGGGTCAAGTAATCGAACATCGGATCTGCAGAGTGCACACTTTTTGGAATTAATCTTCAAATTGGCGCTCCTAAATCTTAGGAGTACCTCTGCAAGTTCATTCGTTGTTTTTCAACTAATTTCCCCACGACAATTACATCATCTAGGTACACCAGACAGATTTTCCACGCTAGTCCTCGCAAAACACATTCCATTAGTCGCTCAAAAGTTGCAGGAGTATTGCACAAACCAAATAGCATCACGTTTAACTACCACAAGCCATTTCCTGCGGTGAAGGCCGTGACTTCGTTGAGCCGCCGATAGTCATCACAGAACCGGGTGCTGCCATCTTTCTTCTTAACCAGTGCCACCGGTGACACCCAAGGACTATTGGAGTTTTCTATCAGTCCATCTCTTTCCATAGTCGTAACTTGACAGGCTAACAGGCTGAGGTTGCAGAAAACTTCTGCCTTCAGAATTGGTCTAGCATCTCCAGTGTCGATTTGGTGTTGCACCAAGTGTGTGCGGCCATATCTGCTTGCTCTACTGCAAATACATCAGCAAATTCTTCAATCAGCTATTCCGCACAAATTTGCTGCTCCTGATTCAGCATGCATGAGTTCAGAATCGATCTCGTTATGTCCGTCCGTTTACTTGGTAGGACAAATAAGCAGGCTCCACTTTGGTTGTGCTTTATATTACGTTAACCGGAACACATTTACTAATCACTTTTCCTTTTTGGATTCTCACCTCGTGTGGTCTGGTGTTTAAGATTCTTATTGGCACCATCTTGTTCCTTGGTTCAACAAACATTTTACCAACGATGAAGTTTTAAAAATAATCGACTGCATCTGGACCAACAAGTTCGAATCGTTGGCTCCCAGGATCACCATCCAGCTTAATCTATATAAAAGTTTCTGATGACGGTGGTAACGCTTGGTCCTTCCCGACGACTTTTGTCAGAATAACTGCTTTTGGTAGACAGTATTCGATTGGGATCTCCACATTTCGATATCTCAAGACCTGCATCCCAACATCCAAAGTTATGTCATGAGCCTTCATGAAGTCAACTCCAATAATGCATTCGTCACAAATATCAGCCACCAGGAATGCATGGGAAAAGGCGAGTCCCGCCAAGTATATCGTCAGCCGTACTTCCCCATATACTCGAGTTATGGTCCGCAGGCAATAGCTTCTGGTGTAATGCAGCCACGACTCACGGACGTTGTCTTTTCAGATATTGGAAGCAGAAGCTACAGTATCAATTGTAGCTGCAAGTTTTTTCCCGCCGATTTGTTGCATCTATTATCAGACTCCTGTTGTCTCTCTTAGTTTGTGATACTTGGATTATGGTCCTAGGGGCGTTGGTTCTTAAGCATATCCCCGACTGCTGGTACTGGGAATTCATAACAGTAGGTCGATTGTTGTCACTGCCAGATGCTTTCCTCTGCTGTCCCTGACTGTTGCAATGTGGACATTTGCTGCGCTTGGATGGCATTGAAGCATTAGATGTCCAGGTTTGTTGCGCATTTGAGCTCGGGAACTGTTATTCGATGAAACCTCCATTCATTCACAAGGGCATTCAATGTTGGCCAATTCTCTGACTCGATGAGATTCTTGGGACGATTGATCAGGTGCCTATAATGTCAGAGCATAAGCTGCGGCTTCGGCAAGTGTGCGTTTTCCAGCCATTCGTACTGCTAGTTGAAGTTTAGAGTCAGGAAAAACACAAGTGAAAGCGTCCTTTACCATATAGTTGACAATCGCTTCACCAGTGTTAGGATATGACAAATGTGCTAAGGGTTCAAAATCTGCGTGTAGTTGCTGAAGAGTTTCGCCTCTCTTCTGGACTCTGCTGCACAGCTGCACTCGATACACTTCTAGCATGTGGACATCACCAAACCGCATCTCGACTGCTTTCACGATAGCGCTGTAGTTGCGTTGATTGGCAACGGAAATGGTTTTCAAAAGCTCCGCAGCTGGACAAAGCAAAGCCAGTGCAAGTTCGATGGCTTTTTCCTCGTCCCTACAGCAGTTTGTCATGGCAGCTGCATCGAAGATTTTTTATAAATTGCCCACTGCGTCTGACCGTCGAAAATTGGAGGCTTCACTTCCTTCATTCATGTACAATCTCCAGAAATTTCCCGAACATTTTGTTTCTTGACAATTTTTAACTCTTTTGCTAGAACTTCAATTTGCTGCTCAAATGCTTCGACTACTTTATCAACCTTGTTTTCAAAACTATCCTCTACTTTTTCGACTTTCTGTTCGACTGCTGCCACATAATTTTCTACATTCCCAACTTTCTCTTCTGCCGCCATAAATGTAGTCTCGACTTTTTCAATTCGATTATCAATCACCGTAAGCCGTTCCTCGAATTGTCTCTCGATCTGCTTGCCTTGACTATCGAGCTGCGAGAACTGTTCTCCTCGTAGCCCTTCGAGTGTTTGGCGCTATTCTGCTCGTAGCCTTTCGAGCTGTTGGCGTTGCTGCTCGCGTTGTTGTTCCATATGAAGTTCCAATTTATTGTTTTGTTCTTCTAAAAAATTCTTTCGCTCTCCAAATTTTGCCTCAATCGAAATTAGGATCCTCACCTCTTTGCTTTATTGCGCTATTAAGACGAATAAATAAACCGCTCTTTCCTCCTATTGGGGAAAGCTGCCGGAGACCATGTTCGGCTTTCAGATCAGCAACAGTGAGCTGATGTAATGATTTGCGAACAATTATTGCTCAATCACCAAATTACTATTCTCTAATTTTTACTATGTTCATAGTTCATTGAACGTTCACTTCACTAAGTTCGCTTCACTATGTTCACATCACTATGTTCACTTCACTATGTTCACTTCAATATGTTCACTTCACTTTGTTCACTTCACTATGTTCACTTCACTATGTTCACTTCAATATGTTCACTTCAGTATGTGCACTTCACTTTGTTCTATAACCGTTTCTTCACAGTTTTCTAGAAACTTCTCATCCAGAAAAGGTTTTATCCCACTTCGGACACCAATGTAGAACGAAGTAGGGCTTCGAATGATAAAACGCTTTTCTATTTTGTATTTGACAATAATATATTTAAACACACTCTTATTTCAAGAATTAAATTACTTACAAAACGGTTTGTGGTTTAACAAATCGATGACATATATTTGAAATCAAATACCAACGATTAAATTCGCGCACTATTGTCTCTTTCCAAAATTCACTTAGGTAATTCACTCATTTAACATTATTCAAATCACGTTAAGGTCACAATTTAGACTAACTAACTTGTTGTCACTTCATCTCTATTTAAACCAATCCACATACAGAGTTCAGAAGAGATGGCATATTCTCGGAGATTCCAGCAGTTACATGATTATACGAGAAGCGATCTTGAGAGATACCACTATTCCAGCCATTTATTCCAGTAGGCGCATCCAGTGTTCCTAACTAACGCTGAATGGATCTGTTCCTCTTTCACACATCAGAGTAGGTTCGTACACTGCAATTACAATTTATAGCAATATTGTTGAGAAAGGTTATAACATATTCTTATGGTTCGACAAAAACAACGTTTTTCGCTAAGTTACGCTATCAGGTATTGTATAGAAATGGTTTATGTATGAAAACGCCTCCAAAAAGTGGACGTGGCTTAAAATGATATGTAAGCGAAATGTTAATATTACCAAAACTAACTTTTTTCGAAATGTTCAAAATTTTACCAAACAAAATTTTTGTTACTGAAAGCACTCCCAAAAAGAGGGCGTGAAAAAAATGTGTTATTCAGACATTCTCTAATATTTTGACCTAAAACTACTTTTTTCTAAAAAAAAGTGAGCGGATTTCGAAATATCTTACACATATTCTGTTGAGTCCAACAACAAACACGTATACCGAATTTCATTTCTCTAGCTCAAAATTTAAGGCCCAAAAGCTGGTGACGTACGGACCGCCAGACGGATGGCCAGACATGCTTAACTCGACTCAGCTAGCGATTCTGAGTCGATCCATATACTTTGAGGTATATCTAGCTAATTATTTCTCTATATTACAAAGTATGTATCAAAACTAATATACTCCCATTGGATAGTGTATAAAGTACGAAGAACTTACTACTAATTGAAATGCCCAATACTTGAGAAATTAATATATTATACCCTATCCCATAGAATTATATAAGTAGTTTATAACATAGAAAAATAACTTAGCTCGGCATACCTCAAAGTATATGGATCGACTCTGAATCGACTAAATCGATAAAGCCATCACTGCCTGTCTGTCCGTCCGTCCGTCTATAGGTAACCGGTTTTTGGGCCCTAAATGTTGAGCTAGGATAATTAAATTTGGTACATGTGATCCTTATACGTGCTGTTCGAACAATTTTAAAAAAAATTTCAAAATTAGCTTACTGCCACAACCACTTTCTAGAAAAACGTAATTTTTGGCCGAACAGTAGGCAATTTTAAGAAAGCGTCTGAACAACATATGTTGTCAACCTGAATACCTATACTTTGCCCATATAAGGTTTTTTGCCACCTCCACTTTTTGAGGGTGTGTCTAGTTAAAACATTTTTCGGTAATATTAAAAAAATTTGTTTAGGCCGATTTCAGACATTCATGATTTCATACAAAAAAACGTATGAGAAGGCTATAATCCACGTTTTGTACCCTATCCCAACCCATCCTTAAAATTAATATGTGGGCTTTACGGCTATCAAATATCGAAAATGTCATTGCCAGAACATATTGTTGAGCCACTTTATGAAAATCGTTTATGGTTCCACAAACATAATGTTTTTCGCCTGGTTGTGCTATGAGACAGTGTATATAAATAATTTTTGTGTGAAAACGCCTCTAAAAAGTGAGCGTGGGTTGAACTAAAGTATAAAAGTAATGTTTTTATTACCAAAACCAATAACTTTGCGTCAATTTTTTTTTAAATGTTTAAGATTCTACCGAAAAAACTTAACTAAAAACGCCCTAACAATGAGGGCGTGGCAAGAAACCTTATATGAACAAACTATAAATATTCAGATTGCCTTCATATGTTAATCTTACACTTTTTCAAATTCCCTACTGTTTGTCCTAAAAAACTTTTTCCTTAAAAGTGGGCGTGGCAGTCGGCGGGTTTTGAAAATGTTTACACCTGTTCGAACAGAACGTAAGAGGATAACATTTACCAAATTTTATCAGCCTTGCTCAAAATTTAAGGCCCAAAAACTGGTTACCTACCAAAACCAGGTTACAGACGGACGGATGAACAGACAGACATGGCTTAATCGACTTGTTGACAAGGGCATTCAATATTGGCGAATTATCTGACTCGATGAGGTCCTTGGGATGGTTGATCAGCTGCCTCTAATGTCAGAGCATAAGCTGCGGCTTCGGCAAGTGTGCATTTTCCAGCCATTCGTACTGCTAGTTGAAGTTTTGAGTCAGCAATAGCACAAGTGAAAACGTCCTTTGCCATCTAGTTGATGATCTCTTCACCAGTGTTAGGATATGACAAATGTGTTAAGCGTTCAATATCTGCGTGTAGTTGTTGAAGAGTTTCGCCTCTCTTCTGGACTCTGCTGCACAGCTTCACTAGATACACTTCTAGCATGAGGCCATCACCAAACCGCATCTCGACTGTTGTTCAGAAATGCTATAACATTTTTTTATGGTTCGACAAAAACAACATTTTCCTCCAAGTTACGCTATGAGGTATTGTATAGAAATGGTTTTTGTATGAAAACGCCTCCAAAAAGTGGACGTGGCTTAAAATGATATGTAAGCGAAATGTTTATATTACCAAAACCAACTTTTTTCGAAATGTTAAAAATTTTATCAAAAAAAGTTTTTTTACTGAAAGCACCCCCAAAAAGAGGGCGTGGAAAAAAACTTCGTATGGACGAAATAAAGAAATCAGAATTATCTAGATATGTTATTCAGCCATTTTTTCAAAATCTCTAACATTTTGACCAAAAAATACTTTTTTTAAAAAAAGTATTTTTTCCAACAACAAACACGTATACCAAATTTTATTTTTCTAGCTCAAAATTTAAGGCCCAAACGGCCAGACGGATGGCCAGACATGCTTAACTCGACTCAGTCGATCCATATACTTAGAGGTATATCTACCTAAATTATTTCTCTATATTACAAACTATGTATCAAAACTAATATACTCCCATTGGAAGTGTATAAATTACGAGGAACTTACTACTAATTGAAATGCCCAATACTTGAGAAATTGATTTATTACACCCTATCCCATAGAATTATATTAGTAGTTTATAACATAGAAAAATAACTTAGCTCGGTATACCTCAAAGTATATGGATCGACTCAGAATCGACTAAATCGGTAAAACCATCACTGTCTGTCTGTCCGTCCGTCTGTAGGTAACCGCTTTTTGGGCCCTAAATGTTGAGCTAGGATAGTTAAATTTGGTACATGTGATCCTTATACGTGCTGTTCAAACAATTGTAAAAAAATTTTAAAATTAGCTTACTGCCACAACCACTTTCTAGAAAAACGTAATTTTTGGCCGAACAGTAGGCAATTTTAAGAAAGCGTCTGAACAACATATGTTGTCAACCTGAATATCTATACTTTGCCCATATAAGGTTTTTTGCCGCTCCCACTTTTTAAAGGGTGTTTCCAGTTAAAACCTTTTTCGGTAAAATAAAAAAAATTTGTTTAGGCCGATTTCAGACTTTCATGATTTCATAGAAAAAAAAACATATGAGAAGGCTATATCCAAGTTTTGTACCCTATCCCATCCCATCCTTAAAATTAATATGTGCGCCTTACGGCTATGAAATATCGGAAATGTTATTGCCAGAACATATTGTTGAGACACTTTATCAAAATCGTTTATGGTTCCATAAACAAAATGTTTTTCGCCTGGTTATGCTATGAGATAGTGCATACAAATAATTTTTGTGTGAAAACGCCTCTAAAAAAAGAGCGTGGGCTGAACTAAAGTATAAAAGTAATGTTTATATTACCATAACCAATAACTTTACGTCAAGTTTTTTTTTGAAATATTTAAAATTCTACTGAAAAACTTTTTTAACTAAAAACGCCCTAAAATTGAGGGCGTGGATAGAAACCTTATATAAACAAATTATTCAGATTGCCTTCATATGTTAATCTTACACTGTTTTAAAATTCCCTACTGTTTGTCCTAAAAACTTTTTCTTAAAAGTGGGCGTGGCAGTGGGCGGGTTTTGAAAATGTTTACACCTGTTCGAACAGAACGTAAGAGGATCACATTTACCAAGTTTTCAGCCTTGCTCAAAATTTAAGGCTCAAAAACCGGTTACCTACCAAAACCCGGTTACAGACGGACGGAAGGAAAGGCAGACATGGCTTAATCGACTGAGCTAGCGATTCTGAGTCAATCCATATACTATGAGGTAAACTTACTTAAGTGGCGCTACAGTCCGGAATGAAACTGGGACTCAACCAACATGCCTCTCCATTTAGCCCGGTCCTAAGCTAACTGCCTCCAGTTGCGCACTGCAAGTTGGTTGAGGTCGGTTTCTACTTGTGCGCGCCACTTAAGGCGAGGTCTTTCTTTACTGCATCCGACGCCTGGCTGAAAATCGAAGACTCTGCGAGACTGTCCATTCCTTCTACATGTTCTAACTATCTGAAACGTTCAATGCGGAGTTTTCTGACCAGGGGCGCAGGTGGCCATTGCTCAGAGGAATTCGTAGTTGACTACTAAGCCAAGCGCTGTGGGTTCAAGCCCCAGCTTCGGCAGCATTTGTTTTCTACGAAAATTGCCTGCTTATCTAAGGCCACCTGTGCGATAATATGAGACAATATAAATCTATGTCTCCTCCTCTGTGCCACGTAGGTTTATGTTATATGTCTTTCCTTCTTTGTATCTATCCGTCTCTCTCTCTGTTGTATAAGTGTCTTGATCTGTCCCAGCCGATGGCCTCAGTCGCCAGTGCTGTTATGTGTCTGTTGTTCGTTGCATTCATGAGCGAAGTACTGTGATGTCAATGTCAATGACCAGGGGCATGTCGCTGTACAGCTCATATAGTTCTTGGTTGAATCTTCGTCTCCATAGCCCGTCCACGCAAACGGGACCGAAGATTTTTCGAAGAATTTTCCTCTCAAATCGACCGTGGATTTCTCCATCCGCTTCTGATACGGTCCATACTTCAGCACCATAGAGAAGGACTGGGATGATCAGGTTTCTATAGAATCTCCTTAATCGTTTGAGTGAGGGCTTTGCTACTGAACTTCCTTCTTAGCCCATAGAAACAACAGTTGGCAAGAGTAATTCCTCCTTTAATTCAAAAATATATCTGTCAATGGTGACGTTCTTTCCAATTCGTCGATGTTGTGTGTCCTTTCTTGTTTACAATATATATTTTGTCTTGCAAACGTGGCTATGACATCATGTTGGGTCCTACCAATGATATCAATATCGTCGGCGTATGCTAGTTGTTGTACCGATTTTTGGAAAATGGTGCCTATGGTGTTGACTCGTGAGTTCTGCACAATCCTCTCAAGAATCAAATTGAGGAAGTCACAGGACAGCGCATCACCTTGCCTAAATCCTTCTTTGGTATCGAATGGGTCGGTAAGGTCGTTTCCGACCCTGATGAAGCAGGTCATCTCTGCCAGCTTTATAAAGTTCGGCGGGAAGGCCGTCATTTCCGGCAGACTTATTAAGTTTGAATTTAGATAATGCTATCCTCACTTCACTCAGGTCCTGTGGTCGGCAGTTTTCGCTGTCGTTGCCAATATTGAATGGTTCGTTCTGTCTGACAGCGGAATGTTTCTCGTCATCGCTGTTTAACAGTCTGCAGAAGTGGTTCTTCCATATACTCAGCACCGACTGTGTCTCAACTTCGATATTTCCTTGTTCATCTCGACAGAATTCTGTTCCAGCCTTTGGTAAAACTTGCGTACATCGTTCCTGGAGTGGCACCTTTCTGTATCCTAGATTGCGCACTTTTCTTGCTCTTTTTGCTTCTTTCTGAAAAGCCGGTGTTCTTCCATTCTTCTCTGCCTATAGAGCTCAATGGCAGCTCTCGTCTTCACACCTGCAGCTTAGCCTTGTATGCCTCGTTCTTGGCTGCGAGCATCTGTCGGCATTCCTCATCAAACCAGGGGTTTCTTGCTGGTGGGCGCGAGAACCTACCATTTCTCATTAGATGCTGGTGGTATGGTGTTAATCGAGAGGTTTAAGGATACGCGTTGCGCGACATTAAATTTTTTAGTTGTTCTCTTGCACCACTCCTGTTAAATGTTCTCACATTCCCGCTAAATATTCTAACGTCCTTGTCCTTTTTTCAATAAAATTAGTCCTTTCCAAGGCTATTGGTTGCTTCGTTACAATTTTTTTTCATGGTTGGGTAGTTAACCCATCAGTATCCACCCCGGGATTGAGCTCTGCCGTTGGTTTCATAGGTTCATCCGCGACCAACTCTGTTCAAGGGTTCTGACTAACTCTTGAAATCCCTAGACAACATGTTGTCCAAATGTGTAGAAGCAGCTTATCTAGGTTCGCTTGGGACAGCAGGCCGGGTATTCATTCCGTGTCATTCTGAACTGGCTCGTTCAATCTGAATGAGAGCAGTACCCGATGGTTACCACTTGGCGGTTAAAAATAAGCACTTGATATGAAGTCAGAGTTAAAACCACTGGGCATTGCCAAGTTAAAACCAATCAGAGTCTACCCTCGTTCTACAACACCCAACCAACTTTGAGGTATACCTAGCTAAATTATTTCTATATGTGACAAACCATGTATCAAAACTAATATACCCCTATGGGGTAGGGTATATACATATGAGAAGGCTACAATCCGCTGTGCAAATCGTTAATTAACCTACCCTATCCAATCCTTAAAATAAATATCCCAAACTATAGGCTTTATGGCGATGAAATATAGAAAATGTCATTGTCATAACATATTGTACAGACAGTTTACCAAAATCTTTCGACCAATAACAATGATTTTCGCCTGGTTATGTTATGAGGTAGTGTATAGGAATTGTTTCTTACGAAAACGCCTCCAAAAAGTCGGCGTGGGTTAAACTGTTACATCAGAAAAATGTTGATACTACCAAAACCAATGATTTCGCGTTAAATTATTTTTTGGAATGTTTAAAATTTTACTTTGTATGGACGTAATAAAGACATTAAAACTGTCTAGATATATTGTGCAGACTTTTTTTTTCAAATTGTGTTACTGTTTGGCCTAAAACAGTTTTTCTAAAAAAGGAGCGTGGCAGATGGCGGACTCTTAAAAAATATACACCTTTTCTGCTGCAACAACACACACACACGCACCAAATTTAATCTTTCTAGCTCAAAATTTAAGGCCCAAAAACTGGTGACGTACGGACGGATGGACGGACGGAGAGACTCAGCTAGCGATTCTGGGTCGATCAATGTACTTTGAGGTATGCCCAGCTAAATTATTTCCATTTGTTATAAACTATGTTTTTAAACTAATATATCCCCATTGGATAGAGTATACAGAATGTGGACCTTACTACTGATTGAAAAGCCCAATACTTGAGATATTGATTTATTATACCCTATCCCATAGTGTAAAATTAGATTTGATACGTATTTTGTAACATAGAGAAATAATTTGGCTAGGTATACCCCAAGTATATGGATCGACTCAGAATCGCTAGCTTTGTCGATTAAGCCATGTATGTCTGTCTGTCTGAGATAATAAAATTTTGTACATGTGATCCTTATTCGTGCTGTTCTAAGAATTGTTAAAAATTTTAAAGTACGCCCACTGCCACGCCCATTTTTTTAGAAAAACCGAATTTTAGGCAAAACCGTAAAAATGTTTGAAAAAGTGTCTGAACAACATATTTAGACAATCTTAATATATATCTTTCGTCTATACAAAGTTTTTTTGCCAGGCATACTTTTTGGGGGCGTTTTCATAAAATAAAAAATGTATGCCATATAATTGTTTTTGGTGTTATAAATATATAAATCTTATATATATACTTTTTTCCATTCCCACTTTATGGAGGCGTTTTCATAAAATAAAACCCTACCCCATACCACATGCAGGAGGAAAACGTTGCTTTTGGTCTAACCAGAAAAGATTTTGATGAATTGTCTGTACAGTATGTTGCGACAACTTCAATTTTAATATTGCTTTGCCATAAGACCCACATTTTAGGGATCTCAATTTTATGGATGGGATGGGATAGGGTATAAACGATCCACACAGTGGATTGTAGCCTCCTCACATTTTATATTTAAGTTAAGCGACCTCTAAGCAACGTGTCTGTTATGTAAAAAAAACGACTATCGATAATGATTTTGCACTTAAGTGATACCTTCATATACAATGGTGAACATCAGAATCTCAAAAATATTTCTGTAAATAAGGCCATCCAAATATACATGTTATATACATACATAACTAAATTTAAATCATGAAATTATTTTCAACCGTCAAGATTCAAATTTTTCTTCATGGGAAATATTTGAAAATGTAACATCCTCTTAACCAGCATTCCAAGAGGTGTGGGAAAAAAGTGGAAAATTTTATTATTATTTGATTAATTGATTGATTTGGTTGTTAGTATACGTTATAACGTTTAAATAACCGGGCGGCAGACAAATGAATCAAATATGTGTGCACTTGTTCGGGCCTAGGTGAGTAATTTATTTGTAAGAATCCTGAAAAATTCCAGGATTAGCTTGTAGGCAAAACTTCTGGTAATTCCTGGAAAGTTTCCTATTGGTTTATAGTGTGTCAACCAAAGATCAAGTAAGGAAGAGATAACAAACTTTCGTACGTCTTCCCCTTGATCGGCCGTAATTACGTACTAAAAAAACCCTATCGGTGTATACATGTGAGCGGTCATCTTGCAAGAACAAGAACAACTTCATGATGGCCGCTTAGGTAAAAAATACGCAAGGTGAATTTCTTTGACATTTAAAATTATGCGGTTCGTAAAATTTGCAAATGCAGAAATTATTTTATAAATTTTATAGGCAAAGCGCACGTGTGTTTTTGTTCGGCCAGCAGACACAATGCGCAATTTTCGTACGATCCAGCAGTGTATGAATAAACCCAATCGTCATTTGGACTACTCGATCACAGGCGATATGACTTCGTTGTGTCGTGAAATTCGCAGCCAAAGATATTGGATCGGAATAGATTGGAGAAATTGGTGTGGTTGTTGGGATTCGATACATAAGAAATTTCGCACTTCGGCGATGGATACTATTCTGATGATTTGGAACAACTTTCGCTCAAAGGAACAGAAGATTGTAATGAATCCTTGTGCATAAGATGGACCTTATACAGGGCTATTAGCGTGCACGTTCAATCTCCATAATGTGATTAGCAATCGGTAACCAACATCACGCACAACATCTACTATCCGCCAATCAAACGACCACCAGCCCAGAAAAGCCAAAAAATATTGGATTACCAGCTCAAATAGTGTGGACTACCAGCTGCAACAATTTATTCTTAATATGTCATCAGATACAAGTATTTATTGGACTTTATATATTCTGTGGGTGTTGTAATCTTTTTATAATTTTGTAGAATGAGCATCAGAAAGCAGCATTATCTTAATAGCGATCAACAATCATAGCCCATAGGGGTATATAAGTTTTGGTGCATAGTTTGTAACATTTAGCTATACATAACTCAAAATATATGGATCGACTCAGAATCTCTAAATGAGGTGATTAAGCCATGTCTGTCAGTCCATTCGTCCTTCCGTCTGTTTTTAGGCCTTACATTTTGAGCTAGGGTAATGAAATTCGGTACATGTGATCCTTGTACGTGCTGTTCGAACAACTGTCAACATTTTTGAAATCCACCCACTGCCACGTCTCCTATAGAATAAAACCTACTTTTAAGCCAAACCGTTAGAGATTTTAAAAAACATATGAGAAGGCTACAATCCACTGTGTGATCTTTTTATACCCTATCCCATCCCACCCTTTGAATTATTATCCCTTAAATGTGGGTTTTATGGCAAAGAAATATTAAAATTGAAATTGACGCAACATATTGTTCAAAAAGTTTATCAAAAACTTGTATGGTTCGACCATAAACAACGTTTTTCTCCTGCATATGGTATGGCGTAGGGTATATAATTGGTTTTTGTTTGAAAACGTCTCCAAAAGGTGGGAATGGTTAATGCTTCTTGTAGCGCACAACTGGAGGCAGTAGGCTAAGGACCGCGCTAATTGGAGAGGCATGTTGGTTTAGGCCAAGGTTCATTCCGGACTGTAGCGCCACTTAAGTATCTAATTAAGTACCTGCTATAAATTTTCATGAAAAAGTCTATCTTATCTGTGAGTGTTGTAGTTTGTATGGCTTACAGGAACTCAGTGGAACAACTGATGAATAATAACAAGCAGCACCAACATTTGTTTAATTAATTATCGGTAACTTCTAACGGTTTTTTAACTGTTATCTGCCTGTAATTCATGGAAAGTTACAGGTTTTGATTCTTCATTTAAGGTTCTGGTTTCCAAATATACTAAAAAATATTAATTGGACACTTCAGGTACATAATGCAAATAAGATAAACACTTTTTTATCAATAATCCATTGAATAAAAAAAAATGTAAATAAATCTCTATTAATGAATATGACGAATCGCTGAATGAAATGAACACATCCCTGGTCCTGGTCCTCACTTGTTGTTACTAATATGTCACCACCGATCATAAGACTCACTAGCTTCAGTTGTATTTCTGTTTTAGTGACTACATTCTTAATTCGCTGAGCTTCTACCTGACCGTGAGCCCAAAACTGAATACAAGCCATCTGAAAAAAAGGAAAAAAAACGTTTGAGAAGGCTACAATCCACTGTGTGGATCGTTTTGTACCCTACCCCATCCCATCCCTTAAAACTAATACCCCTTAAATGTGGGTTTTATGGCAACAAAATATTAAAGTTGAAATTGTCGCATCATATTGTTCACTCAGTTTATAAAAATCTTGTATGTTTCGACCAAAAACAACTCTTTTCCTAGAGCATGGCATGGCGTAAGGTATACAAATGTTTTTTTTTTGTGTGAGAATGCCTACAAAAAGTGGGCGTGTGTAAAACTAATATATGGAAAAAATCTTGACATTACCAAAACCAATAATTGTACATCAATTTTTTTTCTAAATGCTTAAAATTTTACCGAAAAAAGTATTTTACTAAAAACGCCTCCAAAAAACTTTGTATAGACAAAACTGTTCTATACTAGGGGAGTATAGAATAAGGAGTTTGTTGGTCTAAGAATGCGACTCAGACAATCCTGAATTCAAGTCTATCAGTTTGGCGAACTCATTCGGAAAGACTTAAATGTGTTTAGGGAAGATGAAGGATTGACTTTTCGTTTTAAAGCTTTATTTCAATGTAACTCGGACAATGATCCTGATAGAGTGACTTGCATTCGTTTGTTTACCATCGAGGAAACCTCGTTTTTTATTTGTACTAGCCGAAGGCAATTAAAAGCTGTTATTTATGTATACTAGCCGACTGCTTTTAACAGCCGCTATTTATTTTTGGTCAGTGACCTTACAGGTATTTCCAATCATATTTTCTATTAATTTAAGGTTTTATGATTTGGCGAATTGGTTAGTGACACCCAATATGTCTCTTCTTGGCGTGGCCGTTTTAAGTTGGAGAAGAGAGGCTGTTTTAGCATTCTACCGCATTGATACATTTGACAGTTCAGCGTGGTTTGTTTACTTTATCGGTTGTGCGCAAAGCCCTTCGAGTTTTTATCTTTAAATTTAATTCATTTTAGATAACATTCTTGGCTTTAAAGTGTTATAAGTCTTGACGATAACTACCGGCAATGCGTAGCCTCTGTTTTGAGTGCATAAATTGCATTCATTCCGGAAACTATCCCAATACATAAACGCTTCCCAACCACTAGTAAAATGTTTCGCGCGGGTGCATTACATTCAATTCAAATGCATTGAGTTTGAATATAAATTAATTGAACTTAATTTACAAATGTGTATCATGGAATTTATGTGTTGAGTGTGTGTGGCTGTTGAGTGTTGAGTTATGTTGTGAACCAACATTCTCCCCCTCCTCGGGCCTTTGGTGCTTTGGTCAATGTTCTTCTTCCGTTGATGTTGTTGTTGTTTTTTTTGTGTGATGCTTGCGGTCATAGTGTCCTCCCCAGGTTTACGAGGTGAAATTGGATTATGTATGTAAACAAAAATAATTATTAGTATGTGCTTCTTAATAAATTTTACAGTATATGCGAAAATTAGTGCATTAACCAGAGTGAGTTCTATTTTTGTGGGGGTGTTTTTAATTGATATTATTTCGTGATTGTGTTATTTTTTGTTGTTTTAGAGATTTGTTCTGTTTATATTTATGTTTATACCGTTCCAATAAATATATATACTTTTGACCGGTAGAGTATAGTTCCTTTTGATTTGTTTTACATTATGCCGATGGATTTGTTACCGGCAATAAAGAAATTTTCGCGATTGGTCGTTTAAGTGTCGAATTTTTTGTTTTCATGGTCACGATGCGTGTTAGCCCGTCTGCCCCAGGGTGCAATTAAATTACTCGCGCGAGTAACCATGACGACGGGCTCAGTGGTGCGATGGTTAGTGCGTCGAACTGCCGCGCAGAAGGTCTGGGTTCGATTCCCAGCCATAGCAACACCAAAATGATTTTTTCACTGGCCCTCCTCTCGTGATGATCCGACAAATCATCCGAGTAGTATCAATTGTCATAAATAGCTTATCTCAACTTAGCCGTTCGGATTCGGCATAAAACAGGAGGTCCCACCATCGTGCAAAGAAGTAGACAAGTACACCTGAATGGTTGTGAGAAAAAAGCTAGGCCCTGGGTACTTACGAGCCTGTTGCGCCATAAATCTATTTTTTTTAACCATGACGATGGTTGAAGATTGTCTTCCTTGACGAGGACGATGTCTTCCATTTGTATGTTCGGTTGGAGCATATGAAGATACGTTTTGCTCCACTGCTTCCAAAATTCTTGTGTGAGTCGTTGCACATATCTCCATCTTTCTAGTGTGTTTATGTTTTTCTCCATTATGTTTCTGTCCGGAATGGTTCGTAATGGTGCTCCGATGAGGAAGTGTCCCGGAGTTAACACGTCTGGATCGGAAGTCATCAAACACAGTGGCCGTGAGTTGATGCAAGCTTCTGTCTGTGATAAAGGTGTTGCAAATTCCTCAAATGTCAGCTTCGACGATCCTAGCGGTTTCTTGAGGTGGTGTTTGATTGACTTTACCGCAGCTTCCCACAGTCCTCCAAAGTCTGGTGAAGACGGGGGTTGAAATGCGACATCGTGGCTTGTGATGCTAGGTAGTCTGCTACTTCGGTTGACCATTCTTTTGAAGTAAACCTTCTTGAAGTTAATCTTCTGAAAGCCGCGATGAATGCTGCTGTTATCAGGTCGCTGACCAAGTCGATGTGGTTGGCCTTTGTGGACCTTTTTAAGTTGGTTATCCAATACTTGTTTCGTATTTCCGCCAGCATCATCTGTTGTCCGCCATGTCAGGTCCCTAGATGTATCCCTCTTACAACCAGATGTACGTAATGAAGAGAATCTCGCAGTATTAATGGATGTTTTTGATGAAAAAGGATTGTCGCGTTTGCTAATCCGCCTCCTACGCATAAAATATCGTCTTTGTCTAGAAATGGGTTCAGATTGTGTTTTGAACTTCCCTTCGCTTTAGCTAAATTTTTTTCTCTGAGCGACTTAATTTCATCGTGAAATTGTTCGATTTGGACTATTATTGTGAGTTTCGATTGTGTGGATATCAGTTCGTCAGCTGTAATTTAATGGGTGTCCAATGGTTGTTTCCCCTTGACATGTTGAACGTTGAACATATAATGTCGCCATATTGCTACAGTGTGAACTAACCGCTTAAGAGTAGCAAGAGTAGAAAAGGGGTTTTTCGATCATAAGGCAATGACATTGCCGCGTATCCTTCTTTGTTTCTACCCTTGTCTCCCAAGTGTTTGATGGTAAACTATCTTCTCATGTGAAAGTTTGCAGAAAGTTTGGTCCTTGCCACCACAATTTGTTGCCAAAAAGGTCATCCGGTGAAAGACCTCGAGATCCCAAATCAGCTGGAATATCCTTACTGGTTACACGTCGCCACACCGACTTGCTTGTTAAAGCTTGAATTTCGGTTTTCCTGTTTACTACAAATGCTGTTCGTGTGGCTGGATTTCCGTTGATACATGCTAGGGTGATCGTAGAGTGGGACCAAGCAAATGTTTCCAGCTCTCAAAAATTCATAGCAGATGTTATGCGTTGAAGCAATTTCGCTAACAACACCGCTGCACAAAGTTGCAATCGTGAAAGGGATACCTTTCTTAGTGAAGCTTCTTTATTCGTGCATAGATAACTGCGGCATTCGCCTTCTTGGATGCATCGCTACAGCCGTGCAGTTGGACTTTGAATGAACGTGTGTATCCAAGCCATCTTAAAATTTCAATTTGATTCAGTTAACACAAACTCTTCCTAAATTCTTTCCACGACTCCTCTATATTTGAACTTAGTGCTGAGTCCCACGGCAATTCCTCGACCCACAGCTGTTGTAACATCATTTTCGCCTTTACGATGCAAAGCGATTTCCGTTCGATTGGGTAAAATAATCGTGCTATGTCAGCTAGAACAGATTGTTTAGTGTGATTGACCACCTTGGGTAAGTTGATCGTGAATGTGAACGCGTCCTCAGCTGAATGCCATTGAATGCCCAACGTCTTGATGGCTTCCGGTGAATCGAAGTTTAATGGGATATTCACTTCTCTTTCCGTTTCAGATATCGGCTCCAAAATGTTTGATGAATCGCTGGCCTATTTGCGAAGAGGAAATTCGGCGGAGCTTAATGTCTTCAGAACATCTCTTTGCAGACGGATGGCATCATCTTCTGTGTCAGCCCCATACAAGAAGTCATCTACATAAATACCATTGTTGAGTGCCTTTGCTACATGTGGATGAGTGCGTTCTACATCCATGTCCACTTGTTGCAAGGTTCTTACAGCGCAGTATGGCGCTGATGCGGTTCCGAACGTGACGCATAACTCTCTTCTCTTCATACAATTAATTGATACGCTGTATCCTTCGGTGACATCCAGATTCGTTGATACATCATGCTGATGTCGGCTGCCATAGCTATCCGAAACATCCTTCACTATACTTCACTTCTTTGCAACAGTGGACCCACCATCAGATATCGTTTAGCGGAGCTCCGTTTGATGACGCATCGAATACCACTTTCAGTTTTGTGGTGGAACTCGATTATTAGGGTCTATTAATGCCCTTAGGGCATGTTCCGATCCATTGGCTACGAAAACCTTAGCTAGAGCAGTGGCCCATAGCACCTTGGGCAGCATTTGGTTAAGATGTGCCGTGTTCCGCTGATTCGGTGACGATGAAGCTCTATCCTGTTGACTATGCCAGTCACTCGCAAAGTGGTTGTTGTACCCAACTTGATGTTGCCCTTGATTTTATGCTGCATGTGGGTTGTTTGAGTAGCTGTTATTGCCAGCTTGCACCATATGCAGCATGATGTGATGCTTCTGCCCACATCGTTGAGATCTGTTGTTGCTTTTACATTGTGATGCATGATGTTTGAATTCCAAGCATTTTGCGCATATGGAGTTCCTTTTCACTACTTCAGCTCGTGCCCTTACCTCCATTTCGTTAATCATCTTACAATGCCGAATTCCATGAGAGGCCTTGCACAGACGGCAGAGGAATTTCTTGGTATCAAGTCCAGCCTTAACATGGAAAGCTGCCGGCGTAGATTTCCTGTTTGTATTGAGAACCCCCTGATGCCTATAACTTCTTTATTGTTCCTGCATGGTTTCAAGAGAACTAAATCGTCCTTCAATAAACTGTGAAAACATCTTCCACTCTGGGAGTAGCTTGGATGTCCCTAACTTATCTTCCCAGTCTCGCTTTTTCTGAAACGGTAGTTTTTTGTATATTATATAAATTAAAATAAAATCCTATGCATTAGATAATGAATAGATACATGCGGGGCTTGTATCATGCAAGGCTTTTAACCTTCGGCCGATTCATGGTTAAATTGTCTTTGTTCCATCAGTATTAAATTGTGCAATTCACACCAATCATTAAATTCACCAGAAAATTGTTTAATTTGAATCATTGCCAGACGAATTTCATACACTGACGATTTGGTTGTGTTTAACTGAGAAGTTTCTAAGTTCGAACTGCCATTTTGAACGAATTTTTCAAGTTCGTCCTGTAGCGTACCATGAAAATAAAATAAATTCTTTTAATTTTAGAAGACGTTTCGACTTTAAAATATGCGTCTTTAATAGGATCAGCCGCACTGTTAACGATTGCTTCATGATCCTTTTTTGAACGTTTGAAGCCTTCTTCAATATCTGTACGACATGCTTGAAGATAACTTTGTTGATTGTTGGGTACTATGGCCGATTGACTGTCCGTCGATGATCGTATGTATATTTGCTTGGATTTTGGTATTCCAATTATACTACATCCAAAATCGTTCTTATCCTCTCTTTCTTCCCCTTCTCTAACGCTCGTACTATGGTAACATATAAAAGGGTATTCATAACCCCTTGAGTACGTGTAAATTATAAAAAAAAAAAAAAAAACTCGGCCAGTGATATTGATAGAGTGACTTGCATTCGGCTGTTTACCATCGAGGAAACCTCGATTCTTATGTGTACTAGCCTAAAGCAATTAACAGCTGTTATTTATGTATACTAGCCGAATGCAATTAACAGCTGATATTTATTTTTGATCAGTGACCTTACAGGTATTTTCAACCATATTTTCTATTACTAACACTCACAATGATACTATTCGTTGACATTTATAATTTATGTATGTATGTATGTATTTATTAATTTAGTGGATATTCCACTATTTAAATTCAATTTATATTGAACTACGTTACATAAAATAAGCTTAATTAATATATTGATAATTACATTTAATAAAGATAAAAATTCTTCTTTTAAATACTTTAAATTTTTTTTCATTTTTAGTGTCGTTTAACATTGTATTAAACATTTGGAACTCTTTATATACAATATTGTTTTGAGTTATATTTGATAAATTATTTGATAAATTTCTTAAATTATATGGTTGGCAATCTCTTATATATCTCAAATGTTTTCTTAAATAATTAAGCATAAGGTCATTTTTAATTTTAAAGATAAAACATAAAACATTAACAAGTATTCTTTGTTTTATGCTGAACCACATTAACATATCTAACAACAGTCTAATTGGAGTATATCTATTACATTTTAAAATTATTCTCATTGCTTTGTTTTGGAGACGCTGTAAGCCACTTAACATATTATCACTACATAAATATAGGATGGATGAACAGTATTCAAAGTGTGGTTTTATCATTATATTGTATACATTTATAGCACTTAATAAATTAATTTTACACCTAATTCGTTTAAAGAAATAAACTTTTTTTGACACTTTCTTTAAGCTATACTCTAGATGCATGTTAAACGTGAAATTTGAGTCAATTATGACTCCTAGATATTTAATTATGTTTATTTGCTCAATACTTCCGTTATCTACTTTCAAATTTAGATTATACAGTTTCTTAAATACCATGCACTTAGACTTAGTAACATAAAGTTTCAGCTTATTTGAATTTAACCACAAACACCACAATCGTCCTGAATCTTATGCACACATTCTGTTATATTTTTACCGGTTATGAAGAGGAGGGCTTCATCAATGAAAAGAGCAATTTGGGAATGTATGAGCTCATCCTTGATATCATTTATATATATGACGAAAAGTAATGCTCCAAGTACAGATCCTTGTGGAACTCCAGAGTGGTTTCTATGCTGTTACACTATTCACATTTGTCTTTTGGGTCCTGCCGCTGAGAAATGATTCGAACCACGCCAGTTCGTTTCCTCTTATACCATTGCTAGACATCTTACTTAGAAGAATCTTAACAATGCCCCACTATCTCATTGTTATACTCTGTCCAAGAATAAATGTCAGTACAGGGAAGATAGGACATTTGCCTCTTTGTCTGGTTGCAGTAACATGTATAAATGTGTCACTCTTTAAAGCTCTCGTAGAGTTGCCATGGTGTATATTATGAATCACCACAAAGAGAGAGAGCATTTCGCTAAGGGTTGCCATCTGCCCATTTTAGTTTGTTTTAAAAAAAAACATTTTTTTCCGAAAACAGAAATAAGAACTAAAAAAAAATATGTATTATCATTTATTCATGATAAATATAGGAAACAAAAATATAATTCATAGTATAATGTTAAAACATAAATTTCATTAATTTAAAGTAAAAATAACTTCATTCATTTATAATATTAAAATCTATTAGTCTGATGAAAAGTTAGTGCTGCTACTATCGTCATTTATATTTATTACCAATCTTTCGACTGCTTCCTCCGCGAAAACGTCCATATCCCACATCGTTGGCTCAACAACCTGTTCAACGTGTTGCACACATCGGTGCCATTTCTCACTGTCAACTCTTACAAGTGCTGTTGTTAATAATAATTTAATTTCTGTCATTTTAAATGACTTGTTTTGGCTTGCTACAAGTCCTTTCACTTGAGCCCAAACCAATTCTATTGGATTTATATCGCAGTGATAAGGCGGCAAGCGAAGCACTTTATGTCCTGCAGCTTGAGCTATTTCATTCACGACATAGGTTTCATACTTGGCTTTGAAACGTTTAACGATTTCAAGCAACTCTGTTTTAACCATATCATCCTCAAAACTTATAGCATTAGATCTCAGCCACTTTTTTGTATCATCTTTTCTAGTAGAAGTGGTTGGTGCTTTATTTTTCTTTCTGGAATGGTATGAAGCATTGTCCAAAACTATTACGGCGTTGGGTTCCAGGCGCGTTAAAATATCTTTGAACCATTTCTCGTACACTTCGGCATTCATGTCTTCGTGGTAGTCTCCAGTTTTTCCTGAAATAAAGCATAGCATCCCTTCATCTACGAAACCTGTAGAATTTCCAATATGGGCTATAATTAGTCGCTTTCCTTTTCCAGATGCTGATCGCAGTCCAGTTGACAACCCTTCATTAAAAGCTTGGCGTGGTGTTGTAATGGATGGATCCACCCACACTTTCTCCCGAGTATGTCCCTCGTTGAGCCAGGTCTCATCAGTAAAATAAATTTTTCTTTTCTCTTCTCGAAATTTTTTTATTTCGCGTAGATACTTTCGTCTCCATGATATAATATCACTTCTTTCCAACAACAAGTTTTTACGCTGACGTTTGACGAATTTAAATTTAAGATCTTCTTTTATGATTGTATGTAAAGTTGATCTGCTCATTTTTGTAATATTTGCATTTTGTTGGGCTTCATGCAAAATCTTATCGAGCGTTGGGAAATCATTATCCATGAAAAACTGATGGACAATGCACCTAATGGCACATTTGTCAAAATCATCGACCCTGATTTTGCGACCAGAATTATTTTTCTTCTTTGAAGGCGAATTGTGGCCTTTAATTCCATTTTCCCTTAAAAGCCTATATACAGTTCGTTCCGTAACAGAAAAGACATCAGCTGCTTTTCTTACATATTTCGTTTTATTTTTAAGAAGGCCATAAAATTTGTTAGTTGAATTTACAATTTGTTGTTTCTTTTCTGCACTTTATTCCTTTGAAAACTTTGTAGCCATTTCTATATTTAGCCACAACACAGTTGCTTAAAACTTAATAATGACTTCCGTGCAAAATCAGAGAATTATTCGTTTGCTATGTTCTTACAGCTGGCGATGGGTTAATACTAATATTTTTTTATATGTATTTTATATATATAATATTTTTTTGAATGCAATGAGTAAAAATCATTTTTATTCGAAAATCTTTACAATGTTAAATATCAGCCATTTAATTATATTTGAGGCAGCCGAAGTCAAAAACACACAAAATATAATCAACCTGTTGTGTTTTTTAAGATTTTATGACGGTCTGTTATAAACCGGATATATGTAATATAAAACTCATATCCTTTTTCCAAACATTGTCTTAATTGCATGCAACTGTCATAAAACTCATAATCTTTTCCACACATTGATTTTGTGATTTTTGTATTAATTGAATATTCAAGCGGTTATTTTTTTATGATTTTTTTTATTTTTATTGCTTCGGTAAGTCATTTTCGATTTACGTCGAGCCTGCCAAAACCAACTAGGAAACATATATTTCAATCCCATCCCTAGTTCTTACAAAAATAAACACAATAACACAACAAAGCCAATAAAAAAGAAAACCCACAGAATGAGTTTGACAGATAAAAATGGTGGGAAATGGAACGATTTATCGCACATCCATGGTTAGGTAATTCTTCGGTAACCGCAGATTCTTAATCGTAGGTTAAATCAAAACTGCGGTAACCTAAACGTCAATTTAAACAGCAGTGAATAAACCGGGCCATAGTCCAACAATAATATGATCACTTATTGTACTGCATTGTTGCAATGCATTAAAATAGCGCGCGAATAAAATTTCCTTTTAATATACAAAGTCGAAAAAAATGGTTTGACTACATTTTAGCGGTTTCTCGAAAAGAGGAGAAAAAATCGCAAATGATAACACCACGTCACCACCACACAAATTATTACTCACAAATTCATTTTTGTGCTCTCAAAAGCTTCAAATCCCAAAATTTCTGTAAGAATAACACTGAAAAATCAGTATCGATGTGCTAGCATTTGAGAATGGTAACACTGCTTTGATGAGCGCACTGCACACCACACGCGTCACGCACACAGCCAGTACTCAGCTCTCAGCAGTCAGCAGTATAATCGCGAATCGCGAATGGTGATTGTATGATCAGTCTGCCCAATGCTATCGGGCAAACAAGTCATAGGATGGCTGCGGTTAAATCTGGTTTGTATTTACAACAACAATTGTACACAAAGTTCAGTGGCTTCGTTTGTGTTTCAGTGGTAATATATCATTGAGTCAACTTACAGGCACCATTGTTAGAAAAAAAGCTTTCCCATAAGACCTGTACTGACATTTTTTCTTGGACAGACTATAGTGTGAGTGAGAGAGTCCTCCCTTCCATTTCTTAACGTTGCCGTTGTAAGTTGGAGAAGAGAGGCTTGTTTGGCATTCTACCGCATTGACTAATTTGACAGTTCAGCGTGGTTTGACTACTTTATCGGTTGTGCGCAAAGTCCTACGAGTTTTTATCTTTAAATTTAATTTGTTGTAATTAACATTCTTGGCTTCAAAGTGTTCTATGTCTTGACGATAGTTACCGACAATGCGTAGCCTCTGATTTGAGTGCATTAACTGCATGCATTCCGGAAACTATCCCAATACATAAACGCGTCCTAACCACGAGTCAAATGTTTCGCGCGGGTGCATTTCATTCAATTCAAATGCATTGAATTTGAAAATAAATTAATTGAAATTAATTTACAAATGAGTATCATGGAATTTATGTGTTGAGTGTCTGTGGCTCTTGAGTGTTGACTTATTTTGGAAACCAACAGAAATATAGAATTTTTTAAAATTGTCTAGATATCTTGTTCAGACACTTTTTCAATTTTTTTAATGGTTTGGCATAGAACTATGTTTTTCAAAAAAGCGTGACAGTGGGCGGATTTCAAAAAAGTTTACACTTGTTCTGCTTCATCATTCTAGCTCAAACTTTAAGGCCCAAAAACTGGTGACATACGGACGGACAGACGGACAGACGGACAGACGGACAGACGGACAGACGGACAGACGGACAGACGGACAGACGGACAGACGGACAGACGGACAGACGGACAGACGGACAGACGGACAGACGGACAGACGGACAGACGGACAGACGGACAGACGGACAGACGGACAGACGGACAGACGGACAGACGGACAGACGGACAGACGGACAGACGGACAGACGGACAGACGGACAGACTTGGCAAATCGACTCAGCTAGTGATTCTGAGTATCTAACAAAATTATTTCTCTATGTTACAAACTATGTATCAAAACTAATATACCCCTATTGGATAGGGTATTAAGAATTGTCAGTTGACCGAGTGAAAATATCCAAAAATAGAAAAATAGACACCGAATTTAGTTTTTCTTTATTATTTATTGAAATAATTTTCAACCTTTGCGTGCCAATAACAACTGACTTTTATATGGTAGGTAGAGAAAAAAATTAAATGTAGGGATATTGTAGGACAATGACAAAGGAATATAGGATGAGAGGGACGGAATGATGATGAACTACTGGTAGAGGAACGTTGATAACGTATCGAAAAAAACGGAAGACTTCTGCAATGACGTATGGTCCTCTGTAATTGACTTTTAATTTACGTGATTCATCTGTGCTTGGAATAGCACTTTCGATCAAGACAAGATCTCCCTCCATGTATTGATGCGGAATCTTGTGCTTAGCGTTGAATCTGGATTTCCAAGACTTGCGTGCCGTCTCGATGTTGTTTATACCTTTTTCTCGCCTTTGGACTATTGGCGGCTTGCAATGCAGCTAGAATTTTGTTGCCTCCAATGTCGCGTAGGGGGAAGTCGTAGACTTAATCCATTGGTGAATACTTGGTAGTGGAGTTAATCCTCGTGTCCCAACACTTAGCGTTGGATGTCGTGTCTGTGGAAAAAAATATTAAGGACTGATCAACCCTCTCAGCGAAATCGTTCACCCGTGGGGTTCTAACTGCCACCTTGATGTGTTCGATGTTAACGTGACTGCAGAATTCAGCGAATGCGGCTGATGTGAATGCTGTACTACGATCCGTAACGATCCTTCTTGGCACACCAAACTGCAATGTTAGCTGACTTAGTAGCTCCACAACTGGTTTTGGTTTTGTTGACTTAAATGCAGAAATGATGACATAACTTTTCAAAGCGTCGTCAGTTACGAGAATATGCTCATTTCCGTACAGCCGACATTCCTTTTGTGACGGCTCACGACTGAAACAGTATTATAGTTACGGCTTGATATACCCCTTGATAACATTTCGGCTTCGAGGAAACCAGAAGTGTTGAAGAATTCGCTTCAATGTCTCGTCAGCTCCCGGATGACCAATGTCATCGTGGCACAGCTTAACGACTCGCCATCTTATACCACGGGGTACTACCAGCAACAGTTTATTGTCGTCACCCTTTTTAAATAGTCGATTCTTCTTAAGCATATAATCACGAACATATTTTTTTCGTTGATCTGATATCGTTTGACCGTAAGCAATGTCAATAATCTCCCGCAACTTCGGATCCTGCTTTCTACTGTGAACAGCCAATCATCGAAGATTTATCGTAATCACACATGCATTAATATCTTCGGGTTCTACGGGTTCTTCAACTTGATCTCGGCTCATAGCGTCTACATGTTTCATCGCGTCACCAGCAGTGCTGTCGTTTTACTGCAAAAGCAGTATTTCTACTGCTTTCTGTATCGTTGTACTGCTGCACTGCTCACCTTCTTAAAATACTGCTTTTTAAATTTCAATTAGCTAATTCCATAAATATTCACTTATTATTACATTTTGTGGGACTTTATTATCAATCTATTACAATCAAAATGTTTAAAGCATCTCCAAGATAAACGCACCCTAAAAGTATTCCTGCATCAACTTTACAAACATACCTACCCAGTGACAACAGGAACAAGCGAAAATGAAACCAAAATGGTAATCTATACCGTTTCTCTTACTACGTATACGAGAAAATTAAAAACGATTGGATCATCCGATGTGTGTGTTTGCGGTTTGCGCTTCAAATTTAGTATCACACACACACTTCATTTGAGTTCGGTTCGCTTTCGCTTCGTACATGTCTGTTTCAGTAAATAAAGTTGTCAAAATACAATAATCAGTGCTGTCGTTTTACTGCAAAAGCAGTATTTCTACTGCTTTCTGTATCGTTGTACTGCTGCACTGCTCACCTTCTTAAAATACTGCTTTTTAAATTTCAATTAGCTAATTCCATAAATAATCACTTATTATTACATTTTGTGGGACTTTATTATCAATCTATTACAATCAAAATGTTTTAAGCATCTCCAAGATAAACGCACCCTAAAAGTATTCCTGCATCAACTTTACAAACATACCTACCCAGTGACAACAGGAACAAGCGAAAATGAAACCAAAATGGTAATCTATACCGTTTCTCTTACTACGTATACGAGAAAATTAAAAACGATTGGATCATCCGATGTGTGTGTTTGCGGTTTGCGCTTCAAATTTAGTATCACACACACACTTCATTTGAGTTCGGTTCGCTTTCGCTTCGTACATGTCTGTTTCAGTAAATAAAGTTGTCAAAATACAATAATAATAAAAACACTGCATTGAATCGTTTGTTTTTGGGCTTCGATATTCTGAATTGTTTTCATATTAAAAAAAAAATTATTGCAGTCAAAGTGCTTATACATATAAACCTATTATGGAAAGGTAGTGATATTAATGTTTATAAAGCATAGTTTGTGTCCTACATAAGTGTATCACTCTGTTTATTTAAGATTTCTCATCAAAACAAAGCGAGCAGACTCCAACAGTGCAGTCAATGACAAAATAAGTGCAACTGCAACTGCATGTGAAGATGATGATTATGATGATTTTGAATGTGATTACGATGAGCTGTCTGCGTCGTCAGGTGTAGAAAATGACAAAAAAAGGTTTAAGTTTTGTACTATTGTTATTGTTAAGCTAACTAAGGTAATTAACAGCCAAGATGAACCTTCAACTAGCAGCAAATTAGCATCAAAAAGGGAGTCGTATAAGCAAAAATTTCGTCACGCATGGCTTCAGAAGTTTGACTGGTGTTCAGTTGTAGACGAAAAACCTTTTTGCAAATATTGTAAAAAGTCTTTGACAAATAATGTTGTAAATTTACATCGTCATGACAAGTCTGAACAACACGCACAAATTGTAAAGTCCTTAAAGAACCAAGTTCTTATTCTAAACCAAAACAAATTAGAAGAAGCTAGTACACATACAAACCAAATTAAGACTGCGGAGCTTCTTATTATATTCTTTTTGATTGAACATAATTTACCATTTTTAATCATAGATCCCCTGATAAATTTAATAAAAAAAATTGCATCTGATTCGTCAATTGTCAAGCAATTGAAATGTGGGAAAACTAAGGCAACAGAGACAGTAACTTCAGTCATAAAAGAAAACTATTTGAGGGAATTGTCAGAAATACTGAAAAGGCAAACATTTTCTATAATAGTCGACGAGTCAACCGACATAAGCACTAAAAAGTCTTTGGCCATAGTTGTGCGATACTACGACTACGTAAAGCTTAAAGTGAAAGACCGATTCTTATCTTTGGTCGAGTTGCGTAACTCAAGTGCCAATGACATTTATGATGCTATTACCTCGCTATTTAACAAACTTGAAATTCCGATTAAAAACTTAATTGGGTATGCTGCTGACAACGCTTCTGTCATGATGGGCAATAAGAGTGGTCTAAAGGCATTATTTTTAAAACCTATTCCTAATTTGTACGTCATGCCGTGTACTTGCCATACTATTCATCTCTGTTCAGCTGCAGCTGCCAAGGAGCTTCCTAGTTCCGTAGAAAAACTCGTTAGAAATATTTATCTGTACTTTTCCCATAGTACAAAAAGGCAAAAGCAATTCGAAAAATTTCAGGAATATTTTCACGTAAAAAATCATAAAATATTAAAAACTTCTTTCACAAGATGGTTAGCCCTTGAAAGTGTGGTTAATAGAGTTTTGGAGCAATGGGTACCCTTGAAACACTACTTTTTGGTTTCAGAATTTGATTCAGACTCTGATTTAGCAGCAAACATCAACTCTGATCTAAATAAGGAAACTAAGATATACCTCCTTTTTCTCTCCTACATTTTAAGATCTACCAATGAAATAAATATAGAATTTCAAGCTGAAAAACCCAGAATTCATATTTTAATGGATATTATAAAAAGCTTTTTAAAAAATATTTTATCAAATTTTATAAAGCGCGATTTTTTAATCGATTTTTGTAACTTAAATTTTACTAGTGATAGGTTTCAAGTTAATTTATCACACGTTTACATTGGCCCTAGGGCGGAGCTTTTGATAAAGTCTGAAAACATTCCATCAGCGAAAATAAATGAGATTAAAAGCAATTGCCTTAATTACTATAAAACACTTTGTAGTGCAATTAAAAAAAGGATTGACCTGGAGGATAAAGTTTTGTTGGAAGTTGCAAACATTAATCCAAAAAAACTCGGGGAAAATTTAATTGAGTTAATCTCTTTATTTCAAAACTTAGTCAGAAATAATAACATTGAAGATCTTGATAGTGAGTGGAGGGCCATGTTGAATTTATCAAATGTTTCTACATCTACTGACCTCGAAAGTTTTTGGAGTGAAGTGTTCCTTCTCAAAAACGCATTGGGAGAAGAACGCTTCCCATCTTTAAAAGCTTTTATTGGATCGTCAATTGCCCTACCTCATAGTAGTGCCACTTGTGAAAGAGTTTTTTCCGAGCTTAATCTAATAAAAACTAAGACTAGGAACTGTTTAAACATATCAACAGTTAGTGGCATCCTTTGCTCAAAATCTTTGCTCGATACCTATAAAAGCTATGAATTTAAGCCATCAGCAAATTTATTAAAAAATTATCGTAAAACCTAACTGCTTTTGTTAATTTCAAGTAACGAATTTTGAAATCCTTTTTTTTTGTTTGTTGCAATTATTATTTATGTATTAAGTTTTAAGTTATGGCGCTGATAAGCCAAATGTGAAATTAAATGTGTTCAATACAAATGTAAGACTTCCTTTTGTACCTATTATTATTTATTTTTGTTTATACTTTCTTGTGCAATTGAATTTTTGTTTTGTTACTTTAAATAAAAACTAGACATAAAAACATACGTAGTTGAGTGTTTTATTTTAACGAACAGAATATATACATTTATGTATACGTTTTAGGTAGGTACTGCTTTTTACTGCTTTTTGTCGACTGGTAGTACTGCTGATTTTTGTCTTCAAACGACAGCCCTGGTCACCAGGCCGGTGTATGATATTGTAGTCATAATCTAGATGTTTTGAGAACCATCATGCAATTCGAGGAATCAGTGGCTTCGCAGATTTAGCATTGGAAATAGCGAAACAATCAGTGACAATCGTTAATTCCTTGCCGAGTAAATGACACTTTTTCAATTTTTTTAATGGTTTGGCATAGAACTATGTTTTTCAAAAAAGCGTGACAGTGGGCGGATTTCAAAAAAGTTTGCACTTGTTCTGCTTCATCATTCTAGCTCAAACTTTAAGGCCCAAAAACTGGTGACATACGGACGGACAGACGGACAGACGGACAGACGGACAGACGGACAGACGGACAGACGGACAGACGGACAGACGGACAGACGGACAGACGGACAGACGGACAGACGGACAGACGGACAGACGGACAGACGGACAGACGGACAGACGGACAGACGGACAGACGGACAGACGGACAGACGGACAGACGGACAGACTTGGCAAATCGACTCAGCTAGTGATTCTGAGTATCTAACAAAATTATTTCTCTATGTTACAAACTATGTATCAAAACTAATATACCCCTATTGGATAGGGTATTAAGAATTGTCAGTTGACCGAGTGAAAATATCCAAAAATAGAAAAATAGACACCGAATTTAGTTTTTCTTTATTATTTATTGAAATAATTTTCAACCTTTGCGTGCCAATAACAACTGACTTTTATATGGTAGGTAGAGAAAAAAATTAAATGTAGGGATATTGTAGGACAATGACAAAGGAATATAGGATGAGAGGGACGGAATGATGATGAACTACTGGTAGAGGAACGTTGATAACGTATCGAAAAAAACGGAAGACTTCTGCAATGACGTATGGTCCTCTGTAATTGACTTTTAATTTACGTGATTCATCTGTGCTTGGAATAGCACTTTCGATCAAGACAAGATCTCCCTCCATGTATTGATGCGGAATCTTGTGCTTAGCGTTGAATCTGGATTTCCAAGACTTGCGTGCCGTCTCGATGTTGTTTATACCTTTTTCTCGCCTTTGGACTATTGGCGGCTTGCAATGCAGCTAGAATTTTGTTGCCTCCAATGTCGCGTAGGGGGAAGTCGTAGACTTAATCCATTGGTGAATACTTGGTAGTGGAGTTAATCCTCGTGTCCCAACACTTAGCGTTGGATGTCGTGTCTGTGGAAAAAAATATTAAGGACTGATCAACCCTCTCAGCGAAATCGTTCACCCGTGGGGTTCTAACTGCCACCTTGATGTGTTCGATGTTAACGTGACTGCAGAATTCAGCGAATGCGGCTGATGTGAATGCTGTACTACGATCCGTAACGATCCTTCTTGGCACACCAAACTGCAATGTTAGCTGACTTAGTAGCTCCACAACTGGTTTTGGTTTTGTTGACTTAAATGCAGAAATGATGACATAACTTTTCAAAGCGTCGTCAGTTACGAGAATATGCTCATTTCCGTACAGCCGACATTCCTTTTGTGACGGCTCACGACTGAAACAGTATTATAGTTACGGCTTGATATACCCCTTGATAACATTTCGGCTTCGAGGAAACCAGAAGTGTTGAAGAATTCGCTTCAATGTCTCGTCAGCTCCCGGATGACCAATGTCATCGTGGCACAGCTTAACGACTCGCCATCTTATACCACGGGGTACTACCAGCAACAGTTTATTGTCGTCACCCTTTTTAAATAGTCGATTCTTCTTAAGCATATAATCACGAACATATTTTTTTCGTTGATCTGATATCGTTTGACCGTAAGCAATGTCAATAATCTCCCGCAACTTCGGATCCTGCTTTCTACTGTGAACAGCCAATCATCGAAGATTTATCGTAATCACACATGCATTAATATCTTCGGGTTCTACGGGTTCTTCAACTTGATCTCGGCTCATAGCGTCTACATGTTTCATCGCGTCACCAGCAGTGCTGTCGTTTTACTGCAAAAGCAGTATTTCTACTGCTTTCTGTATCGTTGTACTGCTGCACTGCTCACCTTCTTAAAATACTGCTTTTTAAATTTCAATTAGCTAATTCCATAAATATTCACTTATTATTACATTTTGTGGGACTTTATTATCAATCTATTACAATCAAAATGTTTTAAGCATCTCCAAGATAAACGCACCCTAACAGTATTCCTGCATCAACTTTACAAACATACCTACCCAGTGACAACAGGAACAAGCGAAAATGAAACCAAAATGGTAATCTATACCGTTTCTCTTACTACGTATACGAGAAAATTAAAAACGATTGGATCATCCGATGTGTGTGTTTGCGGTTTGCGCTTCAAATTTAGTATCACACACACACTTCATTTGAGTTCGGTTCGCTTTCGCTTCGTACATGTCTGTTTCAGTAAATAAAGTTGTCAAAATACAATAATCAGTGCTGTCGTTTTACTGCAAAAGCAGTATTTCTACTGCTTTCTGTATCGTTGTACTGCTGCACTGCTCACCTTCTTAAAATACTGCTTTTTAAATTTCAATTAGCTAATTCCATAAATATTCACTTATTATTACATTTTGTGGGACTTTATTATCAATCTATTACAATCAAAATGTTTTAAGCATCTCCAAGATAAACGCACCCTAAAAGTATTCCTGCATCAACTTTACAAACATACCTACCCAGTGACAACAGGAACAAGCGAAAATGAAACCAAAATGGTAATCTATACCGTTTCTCTTACTACGTATACGAGAAAATTAAAAACGATTGGATCATCCGATGTGTGTGTTTGCGGTTTGCGCTTCAAATTTAGTATCACACACACACTTCATTTGAGTTCGGTTCGCTTTCGCTTCGTACATGTCTGTTTCAGTAAATAAAGTTGTCAAAATACAATAATAATAAAAACACTGCATTGAATCGTTTGTTTTTGGGCTTCGATATTCTGAATTGTTTTCATATTAAAAAAAAAAATTATTGCAGTCAAAGTGCTTATACATATAAACCTATTATGGAAAGGTAGTGATATTAATGTTTATAAAGCATAGTTTGTGTCCTACATAAGTGTATCACTCTGTTTATTTAAGATTTCTCATCAAAACAAAGCGAGCAGACTCCAACAGTGCAGTCAATGACAAAATAAGTGCAACTGCAACTGCATGTGAAGATGATGATTATGATGATTTTGAATGTGATTACGATGAGCTGTCTGCGTCGTCAGGTGTAGAAAATGACAAAAAAAGGTTTAAGTTTTGTACTATTGTTATTGTTAAGCTAACTAAGGTAATTAACAGCCAAGATGAACCTTCAACTAGCAGCAAATTAGCATCAAAAAGGGAGTCGTATAAGCAAAAATTTCGTCACGCATGGCTTCAGAAGTTTGACTGGTGTTCAGTTGTAGACGAAAAACCTTTTTGCAAATATTGTAAAAAGTCTTTGACAAATAATGTTGTAAATTTACATCGTCATGACAAGTCTGAACAACACGCACAAATTGTAAAGTCCTTAAAGAACCAAGTTCTTATTCTAAACCAAAACAAATTAGAAGAAGCTAGTACACATACAAACCAAATTAAGACTGCGGAGCTTCTTATTATATTCTTTTTGATTGAACATAATTTACCATTTTTAATCATAGATCCCCTGATAAATTTAATAAAAAAAATTGCATCTGATTCGTCAATTGTCAAGCAATTGAAATGTGGGAAAACTAAGGCAACAGAGACAGTAACTTCAGTCATAAAAGAAAACTATTTGAGGGAATTGTCAGAAATACTGAAAAGGCAAACATTTTCTATAATAGTCGACGAGTCAACCGACATAAGCACTAAAAAGTCTTTGGCCATAGTTGTGCGATACTACGACTACGTAAAGCTTAAAGTGAAAGACCGATTCTTATCTTTGGTCGAGTTGCGTAACTCAAGTGCCAATGACATTTATGATGCTATTACCTCGCTATTTAACAAACTTGAAATTCCGATTAAAAACTTAATTGGGTATGCTGCTGACAACGCTTCTGTCATGATGGGCAATAAGAGTGGTCTAAAGGCATTATTTTTAAAACCTATTCCTAATTTGTACGTCATGCCGTGTACTTGCCATACTATTCATCTCTGTTCAGCTGCAGCTGCCAAGGAGCTTCCTAGTTCCGTAGAAAAACTCGTTAGAAATATTTATCTGTACTTTTCCCATAGTACAAAAAGGCAAAAGCAATTCGAAAAATTTCAGGAATATTTTCACGTAAAAAATCATAAAATATTAAAAACTTCTTTCACAAGATGGTTAGCCCTTGAAAGTGTGGTTAATAGAGTTTTGGAGCAATGGGTACCCTTGAAACACTACTTTTTGGTTTCAGAATTTGATTCAGACTCTGATTTAGCAGCAAACATCAACTCTGATCTAAATAAGGAAACTAAGATATACCTCCTTTTTCTCTCCAACATTTTAAGATCTACCAATGAAATAAATATAGAATTTCAAGCTGAAAAACCCAGAATTCATATTTTAATGGATATTATAAAAAGCTTTTTAAAAAATATTTTATCAAATTTTATAAAGCGCGATTTTTTAATCGATTTTTGTAACTTAAATTTTACTAGTGATAGGTTTCAAGTTAATTTATCACACGTTTACATTGGCCCTAGGGCGGAGCTTTTGATAAAGTCTGAAAACATTCCATCAGCGAAAATAAATGAGATTAAAAGCAATTGCCTTAATTACTATAAAATACTTTGTAGTGCAATTAAAAAAAGGATTGACCTGGAGGATAAAGTTTTGTTGGAAGTTGCAAACATTAATCCAAAAAAACTCGGGGAAAATTTAATTGAGTTAATCTCTTTATTTCCAAACTTAGTCAGAAATAATAACATTGAAGATCTTGATAGTGAGTGGAGGGCCATGTTGAATTTATCAAATGTTTCTACATCTACTGACCTCGAAAGTTTTTGGAGTGAAGTGTTCCTTCTCAAAAACGCATTGGGAGAAGAACGCTTCCCATCTTTAAAAGCTTTTATTGGATCGTCAATTGCCCTACCTCATAGTAGTGCCACTTGTGAAAGAGTTTTTTCCGAGCTTAATCTAATAAAAACTAAGACTAGGAACTGTTTAAACATATCAACAGTTAGTGGCATCCTTTGCTCAAAATCTTTGCTCGATACCTATAAAAGCTATGAATTTAAGCCATCAGCAAATTTATTAAAAAATTATCGTAAAACCTAACTGCTTTTGTTAATTTCAAGTAACGAATTTTGAAATCCTTTTTTTTTGTTTGTTGCAATTATTATTTATGTATTAAGTTTTAAGTTATGGCGCTGATAAGCCAAATGTGAAATTAAATGTGTTCAATACAAATGTAAGACTTCCTTTTGTACCTATTATTATTTATTTTTGTTTATACTTTCTTGTGCAATTGAATTTTTGTTTTGTTACTTTAAATAAAAACTAGACATAAAAACATACGTAGTTGAGTGTTTTATTTTAACGAACAGAATATATACATTTATGTATACGTTTTAGGTAGGTACTGCTTTTTACTGCTTTTTGTCGACTGGTAGTACTGCTGATTTTTGTCTTCAAACGACAGCCCTGGTCACCAGGCCGGTGTATGATATTGTAGTCATAATCTAGATGTTTTGAGAACCATCATGCAATTCGAGGAATCAGTGGCTTCGCAGATTTAGCATTGGAAATAGCGAAACAATCAGTGACAATCGTTAATTCCTTGCCGAGTAAATGACACTTTTTCAATTTTTTTAATGGTTTGGCATAGAACTATGTTTTTCAAAAAAGCGTGACAGTGGGCGGATTTCAAAAAAGTTTACACTTGTTCTGCTTCATCATTCTAGCTCAAACTTTAAGGCCCAAAAACTGGTGACATACGGACGGACAGACGGACAGACGGACAGACGGACAGACGGACAGACGGACAGACGGACAGACGGACAGACGGACAGACGGACAGACGGACAGACGGACAGACGGACAGACGGACAGACGGACAGACGGACAGACGGACAGACGGACAGACGGACAGACGGACAGACGGACAGACTTGGCAAATCGACTCAGCTAGTGATTCTGAGTATCTAACAAAATTATTTCTCTATGTTACAAACTATGTATCAAAACTAATATACCCCTATTGGATAGGGTATTAAGAATTGTCAGTTGACCGAGTGAAAATATCCAAAAATAGAAAAATAGACACCGAATTTAGTTTTTCTTTATTATTTATTGAAATAATTTTCAACCTTTGCGTGCCAATAACAACTGACTTTTATATGGTAGGTAGAGAAAAAAATTAAATGTAGGGATATTGTAGGACAATGACAAAGGAATATAGGATGAGAGGGACGGAATGATGATGAACTACTGGTAGAGGAACGTTGATAACGTATCGAAAAAAACGGAAGACTTCTGCAATGACGTATGGTCCTCTGTAATTGACTTTTAATTTACGTGATTCATCTGTGCTTGGAATAGCACTTTCGATCAAGACAAGATCTCCCTCCATGTATTGATGCGGAATCTTGTGCTTAGCGTTGAATCTGGATTTCCAAGACTTGCGTGCCGTCTCGATGTTGTTTATACCTTTTTCTCGCCTTTGGACTATTGGCGGCTTGCAATGCAGCTAGAATTTTGTTGCCTCCAATGTCGCGTAGGGGGAAGTCGTAGACTTAATCCATTGGTGAATACTTGGTAGTGGAGTTAATCCTCGTGTCCCAACACTTAGCGTTGGATGTCGTGTCTGTGGAAAAAAATATTAAGGACTGATCAACCCTCTCAGCGAAATCGTTCACCCGTGGGGTTCTAACTGCCACCTTGATGTGTTCGATGTTAACGTGACTGCAGAATTCAGCGAATGCGGCTGATGTGAATGCTGTACTACGATCCGTAACGATCCTTCTTGGCACACCAAACTGCAATGTTAGCTGACTTAGTAGCTCCACAACTGGTTTTGGTTTTGTTGACTTAAATGCAGAAATGATGACATAACTTTTCAAAGCGTCGTCAGTTACGAGAATATGCTCATTTCCGTACAGCCGACATTCCTTTTGTGACGGCTCACGACTGAAACAGTATTATAGTTACGGCTTGATATACCCCTTGATAACATTTCGGCTTCGAGGAAACCAGAAGTGTTGAAGAATTCGCTTCAATGTCTCGTCAGCTCCCGGATGACCAATGTCATCGTGGCACAGCTTAACGACTCGCCATCTTATACCACGGGGTACTACCAGCAACAGTTTATTGTCGTCACCCTTTTTAAATAGTCGATTCTTCTTAAGCATATAATCACGAACATATTTTTTTCGTTGATCTGATATCGTTTGACCGTAAGCAATGTCAATAATCTCCCGCAACTTCGGATCCTGCTTTCTACTGTGAACAGCCAATCATCGAAGATTTATCGTAATCACACATGCATTAATATCTTCGGGTTCTACGGGTTCTTCAACTTGATCTCGGCTCATAGCGTCTACATGTTTCATCGCGTCACCAGCAGTGCTGTCGTTTTACTGCAAAAGCAGTATTTCTACTGCTTTCTGTATCGTTGTACTGCTGCACTGCTCACCTTCTTAAAATACTGCTTTTTAAATTTCAATTAGCTAATTCCATAAATATTCACTTATTATTACATTTTGTGGGACTTTATTATCAATCTATTACAATCAAAATGTTTTAAGCATCTCCAAGATAAACGCACCCTAACAGTATTCCTGCATCAACTTTACAAACATACCTACCCAGTGACAACAGGAACAAGCGAAAATGAAACCAAAATGGTAATCTATACCGTTTCTCTTACTACGTATACGAGAAAATTAAAAACGATTGGATCATCCGATGTGTGTGTTTGCGGTTTGCGCTTCAAATTTAGTATCACACACACACTTCATTTGAGTTCGGTTCGCTTTCGCTTCGTACATGTCTGTTTCAGTAAATAAAGTTGTCAAAATACAATAATCAGTGCTGTCGTTTTACTGCAAAAGCAGTATTTCTACTGCTTTCTGTATCGTTGTACTGCTGCACTGCTCACCTTCTTAAAATACTGCTTTTTAAATTTCAATTAGCTAATTCCATAAATATTCACTTATTATTACATTTTGTGGGACTTTATTATCAATCTATTACAATCAAAATGTTTTAAGCATCTCCAAGATAAACGCACCCTAAAAGTATTCCTGCATCAACTTTACAAACATACCTACCCAGTGACAACAGGAACAAGCGAAAATGAAACCAAAATGGTAATCTATACCGTTTCTCTTACTACGTATACGAGAAAATTAAAAACGATTGGATCATCCGATGTGTGTGTTTGCGGTTTGCGCTTCAAATTTAGTATCACACACACACTTCATTTGAGTTCGGTTCGCTTTCGCTTCGTACATGTCTGTTTCAGTAAATAAAGTTGTCAAAATACAATAATAATAAAAACACTGCATTGAATCGTTTGTTTTTGGGCTTCGATATTCTGAATTGTTTTCATATTAAAAAAAAAAATTATTGCAGTCAAAGTGCTTATACATATAAACCTATTATGGAAAGGTAGTGATATTAATGTTTATAAAGCATAGTTTGTGTCCTACATAAGTGTATCACTCTGTTTATTTAAGATTTCTCATCAAAACAAAGCGAGCAGACTCCAACAGTGCAGTCAATGACAAAATAAGTGCAACTGCAACTGCATGTGAAGATGATGATTATGATGATTTTGAATGTGATTACGATGAGCTGTCTGCGTCGTCAGGTGTAGAAAATGACAAAAAAAGGTTTAAGTTTTGTACTATTGTTATTGTTAAGCTAACTAAGGTAATTAACAGCCAAGATGGACCTTCAACTAGCAGCAAATTAGCATCAAAAAGGGAGTCGTATAAGCAAAAATTTCGTCACGCATGGCTTCAGAAGTTTGACTGGTGTTCAGTTGTAGACGAAAAACCTTTTTGCAAATATTGTAAAAAGTCTTTGACAAATAATGTTGTAAATTTACATCGTCATGACAAGTCTGAACAACACGCACAAATTGTAAAGTCCTTAAAGAACCAAGTTCTTATTCTAAACCAAAACAAATTAGAAGAAGCTAGTACACATACAAACCAAATTAAGACTGCGGAGCTTCTTATTATATTCTTTTTGATTGAACATAATTTACCATTTTTAATCATAGATCCCCTGATAAATTTAATAAAAAAAATTGCATCTGATTCGTCAATTGTCAAGCAATTGAAATGTGGGAAAACTAAGGCAACAGAGACAGTAACTTCAGTCATAAAAGAAAACTATTTGAGGGAATTGTCAGAAATACTGAAAAGGCAAACATTTTCTATAATAGTCGACGAGTCAACCGACATAAGCACTAAAAAGTCTTTGGCCATAGTTGTGCGATACTACGACTACGTAAAGCTTAAAGTGAAAGACCGATTCTTATCTTTGGTCGAGTTGCGTAACTCATGTGCCAATGACATTTATGATGCTATTACCTCGCTATTTAACAAACTTGAAATTCCGATTAAAAACTTAATTGGGTATGCTGCTGACAACGCTTCTGTCATGATGGGCAATAAGAGTGGTCTAAAGGCATTATTTTTAAAACCTATTCCTAATTTGTACGTCATGCCGTGTACTTGCCATACTATTCATCTCTGTTCAGCTGCAGCTGCCAAGGAGCTTCCTAGTTCCGTAGAAAAACTCGTTAGAAATATTTATCTGTACTTTTCCCATAGTACAAAAAGGCAAAAGCAATTCGAAAAATTTCAGGAATATTTTCACGTAAAAAATCATAAAATATTAAAAACTTCTTTCACAAGATGGTTAGCCCTTGAAAGTGTGGTTAATAGAGTTTTGGAGCAATGGGTACCCTTGAAACACTACTTTTTGGTTTCAGAATTTGATTCAGACTCTGATTTAGCAGCAAACATCAACTCTGATCTAAATAAGGAAACTAAGATATACCTCCTTTTTCTCTCCTACATTTTAAGATCTACCAATGAAATAAATATAGAATTTCAAGCTGAAAAACCCAGAATTCATATTTTAATGGATATTATAAAAAGCTTTTTAAAAAATATTTTATCAAATTTTATAAAGCGCGATTTTTTAATCGATTTTTGTAACTTAAATTTTACTAGTGATAGGTTTCAAGTTAATTTATCACACGTTTACATTGGCCCTAGGGCGGAGCTTTTGATAAAGTCTGAAAACATTCCATCAGCGAAAATAAATGAGATTAAAAGCAATTGCCTTAATTACTATAAAATACTTTGTAGTGCAATTAAAAAAAGGATTGACCTGGAGGATAAAGTTTTGTTGGAAGTTGCAAACATTAATCCAAAAAAACTCGGGGAAAATTTAATTGAGTTAATCTCTTTATTTCCAAACTTAGTCAGAAATAATAACATTGAAGATCTTGATAGTGAGTGGAGGGCCATGTTGAATTTATCAAATGTTTCTACATCTACTGACCTCGAAAGTTTTTGGAGTGAAGTGTTCCTTCTCAAAAACGCATTGGGAGAAGAACGCTTCCCATCTTTAAAAGCTTTTATTGGATCGTCAATTGCCCTACCTCATAGTAGTGCCACTTGTGAAAGAGTTTTTTCCGAGCTTAATCTAATAAAAACTAAGACTAGGAACTGTTTAAACATATCAACAGTTAGTGGCATCCTTTGCTCAAAATCTTTGCTCGATACCTATAAAAGCTATGAATTTAAGCCATCAGCAAATTTATTAAAAAATTATCGTAAAACCTAACTGCTTTTGTTAATTTCAAGTAACGAATTTTGAAATCCTTTTTTTTGTTTGTTGCAATTATTATTTATGTATTAAGTTTTAAGTTATGGCGCTGATAAGCCAAATGTGAAATTAAATGTGTTCAATACAAATGTAAGACTTCCTTTTGTACCTATTATTATTTATTTTTGTTTATACTTTCTTGTGCAATTGAATTTTTGTTTTGTTACTTTAAATAAAAACTAGACATAAAAGCATACGTAGTTGAGTGTTTTATTTTAACGAACAGAATATATACATTTATGTATACGTTTTAGGTAGGTACTGCTTTTTACTGCTTTTTGTCGACTGGTAGTACTGCTGATTTTTGTCTTCAAACGACAGCCCTGGTCACCAGGCCGGTGTATGATATTGTAGTCATAATCTAGATGTTTTGAGAACCATCATGCAATTCGAGGAATCAGTGGCTTCGCAGATTTAGCATTGGAAATAGCGAAACAATCAGTGACAATCGTTAATTCCTTGCCGAGTAAATGCATGCGGAAACGTTGGCATGCCTCTACCACAGCTAGGACCTCCAATTCATAACTATGATAGTAATTTTCGGCTTCATTACAAGCACTGCTGAAATATGCAACTGTTGTAATAGGATTGCCGCGATTCGGACACTGCTAGCTTCAGTGTGTACTTTGTGTTCCTAAGTTATATCGTAGATCCGTAGAATTGGTTGTTTAGTCAAAGTCTTGATTAGCTGCTTATACGCCTTCTCGTATCGGCTGTCCATTGAAACTTGGCATCCTTTCTCGTTAGTCGCGTCAAAAAAATCCCGTGAATCCCAGGAATCGTCTAACTTCCGTCGGATTAACCGGAACTGCAAACTCTTAAATCCGCTTGAGTACAGCTCATGACCCAAAAAGTTTATGCAGCTTTTCATAAACGAACACTTAGATATTGCAAGCGTTAAGCCAGCTAGTCGTATTATTTGAAGAATTTCGTTGAGGCTTAGTAGCCCTTCTTGAAAAGTTGTTGTTGCAATGTTGAATTCGTCGACGTACTTCGCTACCTTGTCCCTGATTGGATTGACAACCTCCACCATCATACTTTGGAACTCGCAAGGGGCATTCTTCAGCCCGAAAAGCATGCGAGTAAACTCCCAGTATCCATGATGCTTTACAAAGGCTGTATACTGTTTAGATTCTTCGCAAATCTCAATTTGGTTATACCCTGACATCATATCGAGAGCAGTAAAATAGTTCTTACCTGCCAACATAGAAAGAACTCCTTCGACGGAAGGCATTAGCCATGGTTGTTTCTCCGTTACAGCATTCAATTCGCGATTATCCACGCATAAACGCTCTTCACCGTTTTTTGACGGACAAGGACGATTGCAGAAGAATATGCGGATGTTTACCGTTTGGTGTTTCGGAATCGGAATGGTTTAGATGTAGTTACCGTAATTTTCATTTTAACAGTCTAACACTTTCCCAGTTCATTCAAATGTTCACCGAAGCAGTCCGCGAATGAATTTAGCAATCCCATTAACTCGTTCTTCTCGTTCGCCGAAAGATCTTCACCAATATTAATCTTATCACTGCCTAAAGCCATGACTTGACACTTTCCGTTTTCGATAGTAATGCGAAACTGTGCCATTGTGCCACCACCAGCAAATCCATGCAGCATCTCATCACATGGTGTCACTTAACCACAACATTTTTCGACAATATTGCGTTTGATTATTGATTAACAATTACCCGAATCAATCAAAGCGTCGCATTTAATGCCATTCACTATAACGACCTTGATCAGTTCTGGTACCTTATTTCCGATCACGTTTACCGGCGCAGCGGCGTAATGGACAACTTTTCGTCTCATGATCAGTTGCAAAACAGTTAAGACATCTTGTTTTCCTTTTGGATGTGGACACTTTTTTGATAAATGTGCTCGCTCACGACAATTAAAACATATCGGTCCCGATGGCGACGGCTTATTATTGTCAAGATCTTCTACGTTATTCGTTTTCACTTTAGAACTGAATTGTGAACCGCTCACCCGCGCAATACCACCACCAGCCACTACAACTCTATTGTTCATCGCGATACTATTAAGCGTTCTTAATAAATCGGAACACTTGGCGAAATTTATGGCGGACAGCGTTTTATTCAATCCATCATCCCTGAGACCGTTAAAAACATATCGGATAATTGCGTTGTCGTCAATATTACCACGATGACCTAGCGATGATGTAGTAGATTCTCTGTAGTAGAATTCAATCAGCGACTCATTTTTACCCGCACGGGATTGCATCATTTACATGTGTATGTCGGCAGTATTTATGATACAAGAAAGTCAGCTGAAAATGCAGTCACGAATTCGACCCACTCATGAAAAATTGGATGCGCATCCACCCAGAGCTTAGCAGCACCTTTTCATTTTTTTTGCACCGCGAAAAGAACTAATTTCTCATTTCACTCATACGCTTCCTTTGATTGTTCCACGCGATAGATGAATTGTACCGAGTTCATATCACCTCCGCAAGGATCAAATTCTGGCAAAATCATCACAACGTCCCGCACATTGCAATACCGTGATTCACCAATTCATTGTTTTGGTTTACGACCCGTTCTGTCAATGATTGTGAATTTTTGTTGACGACTACACTACCGGCGCAACACTATTCGGCAATGCAGCTGCAACAGCCATCGGCACTGTAACTGTCGTAGTTGTTATTGTAGTAGTGTATGGAACAACATTTATCGATGGTATATGAGAGGGATAATACTCGTTATCATCTCGTTTCATTTCTACATGTTGCCTTGTTTGCGACACAGATTGCAACACCAAAAGCAAATCCTGCGATATAACGTTCGCTTGGACTGCTGTAGTTCAACGTGTGCATGCTTAGAATTTTCCGTCGTTAACTGAATAACTGCCTGCAGCTGTTCGTCTCGATTGAACGTTGGAGACTACCGACTTCGTCGCGTAGCTTTTCCAAATCAGAATCTTCGTTTGTCGAATTCCCATCCTTACAGACTTTTTCCGCGACGTCAATCACATTAATTTCACCGATATTTTCCAGTCCTTCTAGACGTGCAATTAATTCGGCTTTCGTTCCCGACGATTTTTGAATTTAGTTCATGTAGTATGTTCTTTAGTTGCAAAAGCGTACATTTGGATGGATCCATGTTAGATCACTATCCCACTTCTGAATTTTGTCAGTTGACCGAGTGAAAATATCCAAAAAACGAAAAAATAGACACTGAATTTAGTTTAAGTCTTTATTGAAGTAATTTTCACCCTTTACGTACAGCGGCCGAATAACAACTGACTTTTATATAGTAGGTAGAGAAAAAATTAAATGGAGGGATATGTAGGACAAAGACAAAATAGTTAAGGATGAAAGGGACAGAATGATGATGAGCTTTGGGTGAAGAATGAATACTTACTACTGTTTGAAATGCCCAATACTTGAGAAATTGACTTATTTTATTATCTCATAGGGGTATAATAGTGTTGATACATAGTTTGCAACATAGAGAAATTATTTAGCTAGGTATACCTCAAAGCATATGGATCGACTCAGAATCGCTAGCTTAGTCGATTAAGCCATGTCTGTCTGTAGGTAACCGATTTTGGGGCCTTAAATTTTGAGTTAGGATAGTAAAATTTTTACATGTGATCCTTGTACGTTCGAACAAGTGTTAATTTTTTTAAACTTACTGCCACGCCCACTTTTTAGAAAAACGTTATTTTTGGTCAAATAGTTGACAATTTTAAAAAAGCGTCTGAAAAACAAAGGAAGTCAACCTAAATATTTATATATACCCTGACATCATATCGAGAGCAGTAAAATAGTTCTTACCTGCCAACATAGAAAGAACTCCTTCGACGGAAGGCATTAGCCATGGTTGTTTCTCCGTTACAGCATTCAATTCGCGATTATCCACGCATAAACGCTCTTCACCGTTTTTTGACGGACAAGGACGATTGCAGAAGAATATGCGGATGTTTACCGTTTGGTGTTTCGGAATCGGAATGGTTTGGATGTAGTTACCGTAATTTTCATTTTAACAGTCTAACACTTTCCCAGTTCATTCAAATGTTCACCGAAACAGTCCGCGAATGAATTTAGCAATCCCATTAACTCGTTCTTCTCGTTCGCCGAAAGATCTTCACCATTATTAATCTTATCACTGCCTAAAGCCATGACTTGACACTTTCCGTTTTCGATAGTAATGCGAAACTGTGCCATTGTGCCACCACCAGCACAACCTAAATATTTATATTTTGCCCGTCTGTAGGTAACCGCTTTTTTGGCCTTATATTTCGAGCTCCGATAATGAAATTTGCTACGTGTGATCCTTGTATGTGCTGTTCATACTATTGTTAGACTTTTCAGAATAAGCTTACTGCTACGCCCACTTTTTAGAAAAATGTATGGCCAAACAGTAAGGAATTTAAAAAAAGGGTCTGAACAACATATGTAGGCAACCTGAATGTCTATATTTTGTCTATAAATTCCCTACGGTTTGGCCATAAATAACGTTTTTCTAAGAAGTGGGCGTGGCAGTAGGTGGGTTTTGCAAATTTTACATTTGTTCGCACAGAACGTACAAGGATCATATGTACCAAATTCCATTATCGTAGCTCAATTTTTACCCAAAAACTGTTTACCTACAGACGGACGGACGGGCATACAAACATGGCTTAATCGACTCAGCAAGCGATTCTGAATCGATCCATATAATTTGAGGTATAACTAGCTTTTTTATTTCTCTATGTTACAAACTATCTATCAAATCTATTACATCTCTATTGGGTATAGTATAAACATATGAGAAGGCTACAATCCGCTGATCGCTTAATACCCTATCCCGTGTAAAGATATATAAAATGTCAGCTTTATGGCGACGAAATATAGCAAATGTCATTGTCACAACATATTGTTTAAACAATTTATCAAAATCTTGAATGGTTCGACCAAAACCAAAGTTTTTTGCCTGGTTATGCTATGATGTAGTTTATACAAATGTCTTTTGCATGAAAACGACTCTAAAAAGTAGGCGTGGGTTGAAATGATACACAAAAGAAGTTTTTATATTACCATAGCCAATAATTTGCAAGGATCACATGTATAAAATTTTATTATCCTAGCTTAAAATTTAAGGAGCGAAAACAGGTTACCTACCGAAAACCGGTTGCAGATGGAAGGACGGACAGACAGATATGACTTAATTGACTGAGCTAGCGATTCTGAGTCAATCCATATACTTTGAGGTATAACTAGCTAAATTATTTTTATATGCAACAAACTATGTATCAAAACTAATATACCTCTATTGGAAAGGGTATAAACATATGAGAAGGTTAAAATCTGCTGATCGTTTAATAACCTATCCCTTGTCAACCTTAATATAAAGATCCGTAAAATGTCGTCTTTATGGCGATGAAATATAGCAAATGTCATTGTCAAAACATATTGTTCAGACAGTTTATCAAAATCTTGAATGGTTCGAACCAAAAACAAAGTTTTTCGTCCGGTTATGCTATGAGGTAGTTTTTGTCTGAAAACGCCTCAAAAAAGTGGGCGTTGGTTGAAATTTTTATATTAGCATTGCCAATAATTTGGCGTCAAAAAACTTTCGAAACGTTTAAAATTTTAACGAAAATTATTTTTACTAAAAACGCCCTCAAAATGAATGCGCGGCAAGAATCCTTATATGAACAAAATGTAAATGTTCAGGTTGCCTACATATGTTATTCAGTGGTATATTAGTGATGATACATTATTTGTAACATAGGGAAATTCTTTAGCTAGGTATACCTTAAAGCATATTGATCGACTCAGAATCGCTAGCTAAGTCTGTCTGTCCGTCCGTCCGTAAGTAACCGCTTCTGGGGCCTTAAAGTTTGAGCTAGGATAGTGCAATTTGGTACATGTGATCCTTGTACGTGCCGTTCGAACAAGTATTAAAGTTTTCAAAATTCGCTTACTGCCACGCCAACTTTTTAGAAAAACGTTATTTTTGGTCAAACAGTAAACAATTTTAAAAAAGCGTCTGAACAACACATGTAGTCAACGTAAATATCTATATTTTGTCCGTCTGAAGGAAACCGCTATTTGGGCGTTGAATTTTGAGCTAGGATAATGAAATTTGGCTTATGTTATCGTTGTACGTGCTGTTCGAACAAGTGTTAAAACTTTAAAAATCCGCTTACTGCCGCGCCCATTTTTTAGAAAAACTTTATTTTTGTGAAACAGTAGACAATTTTAAAAAAGCGTCTGTACAACATATGTAGCCAACCTAAATATCTATATTTTGCCAATATAAGATGTTTCGCCGCGCCTAATTATTGTGGGCGTATCCAGTAAAAAACATTTTTTGCTAAAATTTTAAACATTTCTAAAAAATGTTGATTCAAAATTATTGGTTATTGTAATAGAAACATTTTTTCTATTATATCCTTTTAACCCACGCCCACATTTTGGAAACCTGTTTTCTACAAAAAACATATGATACGGCTACAATCCACTGTGTGGATTGTTTTGTACCCTATTCCATCACATCCCTAAAATTAATATCCCTACAGTGTGTGCTTCACGGCTTTGAAATATCGAAAATATCATTATCAGAACATATTGTTCAGGCAGTTTATCAAAATCTTTTATGGTTCGACAAAAAAACATATGAGAAGTCGACAATCCACTGTATGGATCTTTTAATACGTAATCAATTTAATGTGGGTTTTATGGCAAAGAAATATTAAAATTGAAATTGTAGCAACATATTGTGTAGATAGTTTATCAAAAACTTGTATGGTTTGACCAAAAACAACATTTTTCTCCTGCATATGGTATGGCGTAGGGTATACAAATGGTTATTGTATGAAAACGTCTTCAAAAGTGGGCGTGGATAAAAATAATATATGGAAGAAATGATTTCATTACCAAAACCAATTATCTTGCATCAATTTTTTTTCGAAATACTAAACATTTTACCGAACAAACGTTCTTTACTGAAAACGTCCCCAAAAAGTGGGCGTGGCGAAAAACTTTGGCCTTAAATTTGATTTTACTAAAATAGGGCGTGGCAGCAGGCGGATATCAGAACCTTTTACACTTGTTCGAACAGCATGTACAAGGATTACATGTACCAAATTTAATTATCCTAGCTCAAAATTTAAGACCCAAAAACCGGTTTCCTACAGACGGAAGGACGGATACATACAAATTATGTATCAAAATTAATATACCCCTATGGGATAGGGTATGAAAACACGTTTTTCGCTGGTTATGCTGTGAGATAGTGTATGCAAATGGTTTATGTATAAAAACGCTTTTAAAAAGTGGGCGTGGGTTGATATCATATACGAAAGTAAACTTTATATTACCATATCAAATAATTTTGCATCAACATTTTTTCGAAATGTTTAAAATTTTACAAAAAAAAGTATTTTACTGAAAACGCCCTTAAAAAGTGGGCGTGGCAAATAACTTTATATGAGCAAAATATAGACATTCAGGTTTCATACATATGTTGTTCAGACGTTTTCTCAAAATTTCTTACTGTTTGCCCAAAAATAAGGTTTTTCAAAAAAGTGGGCGTGGTGGTAAGCGGATTTTAAAAATTTTTACACCGGTTCGCACAGCACGTTCAAGGATCACATGTACCGAATTCCATTATCCTCGCTCTAAATTTAAGGCCCAAAACTGGTTACCTAACGAACGGTCGAACATACAGACAGACATGGCTTTTTCGACTCAGCTAGCGATTCTGAATCGATCCATAAACTTTGAGGTAAATCTAGAAAAATTATTTCTCTATGTTATAAACTGTGTGTCAAAACTATTATACCTTTATTGGATATAAATATATCATTATTCGCAAGCTAGCCTTCAAAGCGTGTTGTGTTTTTTTTTCTTGAGTTTTCTACGAGTATTATATATAATCAAATTGTCTAAAGACAAAAAAAGTGCTCAAAATGCTTAATCCCCATCCTCGATGACGGTATAAAATGTTCGTTCTTTTGCAATAACTGTGTTCATAAATTGTGTGCGAATGCAACCGAGAAAATCTGCAAAAAATTATTGAAAAAAGGTTCGGAATTTGTATATCGCTGTAACGAGTGTGAGAAATACCCAATAAAAAACCTCTTTTTTCGGGTTAATAATCTTGTGTCGGCTATTGACTCTTTAACGGCAAAAATAAGTGCTATTCATTTGGATATTAGAAAATTACTAACTGCTGTTGCTATACCCTCTAATGATAAACAAAAAACAGCTGTGTTAAGCATAAACAATGCCACAGACGAGAGTGATACTGTATTCCTTCCCAGTGAAATCAGTGCAAACGGTTCAAGTTCCACCAAATCATTTGAGTCAGCTGAGTCTGTGCTATGCTCTTCTAACAAGCCCTCTTTCTCCGCTGTAGTTAGTTTGCCTCCGCAACCACCAGCCGAGGCGACAGCTATGAAGATTCCCACCAGTGCCCGACTAATTCAATACACCCACATTCATCATCATCAAACAATAAAATAACATCTCGCTCATATAGTGAAACCAAGAGTGACAAACCGTTTCATAAGCGTATCACCGGCAATATTATCACTGCGTTTGAAGGAATCGATGTAATGTCATCATACAATTGGCTTCATCTCTCACGATTCTCACCGACAACAACAGCAGCAGCAATAATCAACTACACATCACATAAGCTTAACACTCCAGCAGAGAAATTGACATGTGTACCACTTATAAAAAGAGGTGCTGACCTGCGCTCTCTTAATTTTGTCAATCTTAAGCTAGCGGTTCCTTCGACTACAATGCATGAAGCTCTAAATGCAAACAACTGGCCTCTCAATGTACTTGTAAGAGAATTCATATCGCTTCAAAAAAACGAGATTTTAGCGATTTCGCTACCAGCCAAATAACAACACAATCAGCTGCTTCATTGACGCCGCAGAGAATGCATAGCTGTTTATCATCGTCATCATCATCTGATTTACATTCTCCATCCCACTATTTCTCTGTGTACTATCATAATGGCAGCGGTATGCGCACAAAAACAAATCAACTTTACATTGCTGCTTTTACACATGAATATGATGTCATAGCTATCACCGAAACTTGGCTCAATTCTAGTTTCTCATCGTCGGAATTATTGCACTCACATTACATTGTATACAGAAACGATCGGCCTTTATCAACTGGATACACAAAAGGTGTAGGAATACTCCTGGCAATTTATTCATCTCTTTTGAGTAAGGAAATCATTCTTCCAAATCATTCTGATGATATCGAGCAAATTTGTGTTTACGTTGCTGATGCAATTGCTCATAAAAATATATTTATTATTTTTTTTAATCAGTATCCAATTGTATTAGGTGATTTTAACGTAGGAAGTATTGATTGGAGAGAGACTCGAAATGATAAATTATTAACACCATTTAATGTTAAAACGGCAATCGAGTAGTTAGTAGTTGATTCGATTTGCTCTCTATCTCTCTTTCAAATAAACAATGTAAAGAATGATTTAAATCGAATACTTGATCTCGTATTTATAACAAATGATTATAAATTTTATGTAGATAGGGACCATTTAACATTATTACGCAATTCAATTCATCACAAAGCTATAATTATTTACCACAAATCATATGATTATACAAATGTAAACAATAATTGCAATTTATCTCTATTCAATTTTAAAAAAGCTAAAAGCTGAAAGCTTAAACAATTCTCTAATTCAATTAACTGGCATAATCGTTTTTTAAACTTAAATCTAGGTGATATGTATAGTCATTTTCTGAACATTCTCTTTTATACGCTAAAGATATTTGCACCTATAGTAAAAAAGAAAGCAACTCCCAAACTGCCGTGGTTTAATGCGCGTCTCAAAAATTTTAAAAATATTAAATCTAAGTCGCTTAAAAGAATGAATTTATCTAATTCTACTGTTGACAGACAGAATTTTCTTCGTTTAAGGAAAGAGTTTGATTTTTTAAATAGATTTCTATACCGCAGCTATATGATCTCTATTGAATCAACGATTAAAAGTAACAGCAAATCATTCTGGTCCTTTTACAATACAAAACGTAAAATATCTGTTTTTCCAAGTGCAATGGAATACCGGACAGAAGTATCTCAGGGTGGTAGGTCCACTTGTGAACTTTTTGCAAAATATTTTTCAGATAATTTTCTTGTTTCCAATATTTCAAACCCAGCTAATTTCAATAATTTAAACCAAATTACTGATATTGGGCATTTAGAATTTTCGGAAAATTACATTTTAGAAGCATTGTTAAATGTTGACGCTAGTAAAAGCCCACTTATAGACACCTTACATCCAATTATACTTAAAAAATGTGCCGAGTCTTTAGTTGTTCCTATAACAAAAATATTCAATACGTTATTATTAACTGGAATGTTCTTAGACCAATGGAAAATTTCATATATTTCACCTATTTATAAAAAAGGCGCAAATATTATAGACCAATTACTAAACTTTAATGCATTCCTAAACTTTTTGAAAAAATAGTTAAAGAAAAACTTTATAGTGATATCAAGCAGCATATATCTCCAATGCAGCATGGTTTCGTTAAGGGTAGATCAACAACCACAAATTTAACCATCTTTACGAAACAATTGAAAGTGGAGGACAAGTGGATGTTTTGTACACTAATTTCTCAAAGGCTTTTGACAGAATTAACCAAGATGTTCTAAAACAAAAATTGGCAAAACTTGGTTTTCATTCTGAAATACTTCTGTGGTTAAACTCATATTTAACAGATAGAAAGTTGAGGGTTAAAGTTGATAACTTCTACTCAGATGTATTTACTGCGACTTCTGGAGTACCACAGGGTAGCCACCTTGGACCGTTGCTATTTACATTGTTTGTTAACGAAATTCCATCACTTCTATCAATCAGCAAATGTCTTTTATACGCCGATGATATTAGGGTATTTATGAAGATATATGATAATAGTGATTGTCTTCTGTTCCAAAATGAAATATTTATTCTCGAGCGCTGGTGTAAAGCAAATGAATTACAACTTAATCTGCCCAAATGTAAAGTATTATCAGTATATAGATCGCTAAGCCCCTCACAATACCAATACAATGCGAATGGTGTAATGTTTACCCGAGAAACAGAAGTAAGTGATTTGGGAATACTGCTCGATAATCAATTGACTTTTAATCGGCACATTGATTACATTATTAGTAAGTCATACTCAATGTTAGCGTTCCTCAAACGAAATACCACAGACTTTCAAGATCCTTATTGGAATATTGCTGTTTAATTTGGGACCCTACTTACGATGTTCACTCTGTCAGAATCGAAAGAATACAAAAATTGTTTACTCGTTTTGCTTTACGAAGGTTTAACAGAGATGACAAATTACCAACATATGCGTCACGTGGTTTATTAATTAATCTCCAAACTCTTTTTGTTCGAAGAAAAATGCTATCATTAGTATTCTTAAGTGATGTGGTTAATAACCACGTAAATTGCGGTGAGTTGCTTTCTTTATTACCTTTTAATGCTCCTGTAAGGTATCTAAGAGACCCAAGTTTATTTATTCCACCTTAACATAGGACAAACTATGGATCATGTGAAATCATCACGCGTTGCGTTAATTTATACAATTCGGTAGTAACCACTGACCTAGGTTTAAATTTAAATCGCGATTGTTTTAAACGAATTTCACTTGAAATTTTAAAATCCAAATATGCTTATTTAATAAATTGATATTAAATTTTGTTGAATTATTACTTATCAAATGCATAAATATAAGATATTAAATAAATGGAATTAAGTTACTAACATTGATCTGTAAAGGGCTTACCTGGTAAATATATAAATAAATAGAAGGCTACAATCCGCTAATCGTTTAATAACCTATCCCTTGTCATCCTTAATAAAAAGATCCATCAAATGTCAGCTTTATGGCGATGAAATATAGCAAATGTCATTGTCCCAACATATTTTTCAGACAGTTTATCAAAATCTTGAATGGTTCGAACATATTCGAACATATTCGAACTGCACGTACAAGGATCACATGTACTAAATTTCATTATCCTAGCTCAAAATTTAAGGCCCAAAAACCGGTTACATACCGAAAACCGGTTACAGGCGGACGGACGGACAGACAGACATGGCTTAATTGACTGAGGTAGCGATTCTGAGTCGATTCATTTACTTTGAGGTATTACCTAGCTAAATTATATCTCTATGTTGCAAACTATGTATCAAAACTAATATACCCTTATGGGTTAGGGTATAAACATATGAGAAGACTACAATACGCTGATCGTTTAATACTCTATCCCGTTTCATCATTAATCTAAAGATCCCCAAATTGCCGGCTTTATGGCGATGACTGCTTCCAACTGCTTATCAAAATATTGCATGGTTCAACCAAAAACAAAGATTTTCGGCCCAAAAAGTGGGCATGGCTAAAAACTTTATATATCCGAAATATAGACATTAGGGTTGTCTAGATATGCTGTTCAGACACTTTTTCAAAATCTCTTATATGTTGGACTACAACTACTTTTTTCTAAAAAGGAGGCGTGGCAGTGGGCGGATTTAAAAAATATTTATAGAATTTAGAATTTTCGGAAAATGACATTTTAGAAGCATTGTTAAATGTTAACGCTAGTAAAAGCCCAGGTATAGACACCTTACATCCAATTATACTTAAAAAATGTGCCGAGTCTTTAGTTGTTCCTATAACAAAAATATTCAATATGTTATTATTAACTGGAATGTTCTTAGACCAATGGAAAATTTCATATATTTCACCTATTTATAAAAAAGGCGCAAATATTATAGACCAATTACTAAACTTTCATGCATTCCTAAACTTTTTGAAAAAATAGTTAAAGAAAAACTTTATAGTGATATCAAGCAGCATATATCTCCAATGCAGCATGGTTTCGTTAAGGGTAGATCAACAACCACAAATGTAACCATCTTTACGAAACAATTGAAAGTGGAGCACAAGTGGATGTTTTGTACACTAATTTCTCAAAGGCTTTTGACAGAATTAACCAAGATGTTCTAAAACAAAAATTGGCAAAACTTGGTTTTCATTCTGAAATACTTCTGTGGTTAAACTCATATTTAACAGATAGAAAGTTGAGGGTTAAAGTTGATAACTTCTACTCAGATGTATTTACTGCGACTTCTGGAGTACCACAGGGTAGCCACCTTAGACCGTTGCTATTTACATTGTTTGTTAACGAAATTCCATCACTTCTATCAATCAGCAAATGTCTTTTATACGCCGATGATATAAGGGTATTTATGAAGATATCTGATAATAGTGATTGTCTTCTGTTCCAAAATGAAATATTTATTCTTTAGCGCTGGTGTAAAGCAAATGAATTACAACTTAATCTGCCCAAATGTAAAGTATTATCAGTATATAGATCGCTAAGCCCCTCACAATACCAATACACTGCGAATGGTGTAATGTTTACCCGAGAAACAGAAGTAAGTGATTTGGGAATACTGCTCGATAATCAATTGACTTTTAATCGGCACATTGATTACATTATTAGTAAGTCATACTCAATGTTAGCGTTCCTCAAACGAAATACCACAGACTTTCAAGATCCTTATTGGAATATTGCTGTTTAGTTTGGGACCCTACTTACGATGTTCACTCTGTCAGAATCGAAAGAATACAAAAATTGTTTACTCGTTTTGCTTTACGAAGGCTTAACAGAGATGACAAATTACCAACATATGCGTCACGTGGTTTATTAATTAATCTCCAAACTCTTTTTGTTCGAAGAAAAATGCTATCATTAGTATTCTTAAGTGATGTGGTTAATAACCACGTAAATTGCGGTGAGTTGCTTTCTTCATTACCTTTTAATGCTCCTGTAAGGTATCTAAGAGACCCAAGTTTATTTATTCCACCTTAACATAGGACAAACTATGGATCATGTGAAATCATCACGCGTTGCGTTAATTTATACAATTCGGTAGTAACCACTGACCTAGGTTTAACTTTAAATCGCGATTGTTTTAAACGAATTTCACTTGAAATTTTAAAATCCAAATATGTTTATTTAATAAATTGATATTAAATTTTGTTGAATTATTACTTATCAAATGCATAAATATAAGATATTAAATAAATGGAATTAAGTTACTAACATTAATCTGTAAAGGGCTTACCTGGTAAATATATAAATAAATAGAAGGCTACAATCCGCTAATCGTTTAATAACCTATCCCTTGTCATCCTTAATAAAAAGATCCATCAAATGTCAGCTTTATGGCGATGAAATATAGCAAATGTCATTGTCCCAACATATTTTTCAGACAGTTTATCAAAATCTTGAATGGTTCGAACATATTCGAACATATTCGAACTGCACGTACAAGGATCACATGTACCAAATTTCATTATCCTAGCTCAAAATTTAAGGCCCAAAAACCGGTTACATACCGAAAACCGGTTACAGGCGGACGGACGGACAGACAGACATGGCTTAATTGACTGAGGCAGCGATTCTGAGTCGATTCATTTACTTTGAGGTATTACCTAGCTAAATTATATCTCTATGTTGCAAACTATGTATCAAAACCAATATACCCTTATGGGTTAGGGTATAAACATATGAGAAGACTACAATACGCTGATCGTTTAATACTCTATCCCGTTTCATCATTAATCTAAAGATCCCCAAATTGCCGGCTTTATGGCGATGACTGCTTCCAACTGCTTATCAAAATATTGCATGGTTCAACCAAAAACAAAGATTTTCGGCCCAAAAAGTGGGCATGGCTAAAAACTTTATATATCCGAAATATAGACATTAGGGTTGTCTAGATATGCTGTTCAGACACTTTTTCAAAATCTCTAATATGTTGGACTACAACTACTTTTTTCTAAAAAGGAGGCGTGGCAATGGGCGGATTTAAAAAATATTTATACTTGTTCTGCTTCGTCGAATTGAGAGTCTATGTACCGAATTTCAAAACTGTAATCCAAAATTTAAGGCCCAAAAATCGGTGACACACAGACGGACGGACACACATAAGTACACAAAGTATATGGATCGACTCAGAATCGATAGCTGAGCCGATTTATCTATGTCTGTCCATCTGTACGTCACCAGTTTTTGGACCTTAAATTTTTAGCTGGGATGATGAAATTAGGTACACGTGTTTGTTGTTGCTCCCAGCAGAACAAGTGTAAACATTTTTGAAATCCGCCAACTGCCACACCCCCTTTTTAGAAAAACATGAACAACATATCAAGACAATCCTAATTCCTATATTTTGTTTGAACAATTTTTTTGCTACGCCCACTTTTTGTGGGCGTTTTCAGTAAAAACGATTTTCGGTAAAATTTTAAATATTTCGAAAAAAAAATGTCGATGCAAAATAATTGTTTTTTGTAATATAAACATTTCTTCTATATGTCGTTTTAACCCACGTCTTACACGCCCACCTTTTCATACAAAAACCATTTCTATACATTATGTTCAGAGCATACTTACTTACTTAAGTGGCGCTACAGTCCGGAATGAACCTGGGCCTTAACCAACATGCCTCTCCAATTAACCCGGTCCTTAGCTTACTGCCTCCAGTTGAGCACTACAAGTTGGTTGAGGTCGGTTTCTGTTTGTGCGCGCCACTTAACGCTATTCGTTCTACATGTCCTAGCCAACTTACACGTCCAATGCGGAGTTTTTTGACCAGGGGCATGTCGCTGTACAGCTCGTATAGTTCTTGATTGAATATTCGTCTCCATAGCCCGTCAACGCAAACGGGAACAAAGATTTTTCGAAGAACTTTCCTCTCAAATCGACCAAGCATTTCTTCATCCGCTTATGAGACGGTCAATTCTTCAGCGCCGTAGAGCAGGACAGGGATGATCAGGGTCTGATATAATATCTCCTTAGGAGTTCGAGTGAGGGCTTTACTACTGAATTGCCTTCTTAGCCCGAAGAAATAGCGGTTTAATTTCTGACGAGATGTTGTTGTGAGAGTTAATAGCGGAGTCGAGATAGATAAAGTCCAGTACTACCTCAAAGTTATATCTGTCAATGGTGACGTTCTGTCCAATTCATGTCGTGTATCCTTTCGTGTGGATAGCATAAACTTTGTCTTCCCTCATTTACTGCTAAACCCATTTTCGGCGCTTCCATCTCTATACTAGCAAACGTGGCTACAACATTACGTTGATTCCGAAAAATGATTTCAATATCGTCAGCGTATGCTAGTAGTTGTACAGATTTTTGGAAAATTGTGCCTCTGGTGTTGGCTCGTGAGTTTGACAAGAATCAGATTGAAGAAGTCACATGACTTGGTATCGAATGTATCAGTGAGGTCCTTTCCGACCCTGATGGAGCAGCGAGAATTCTCTATCGTCATCCTACACAAACGGACGAGTTTGGGCGGTATACCAAAACTAAACATGGCTCTGTATAGTTCGTCTCTATAAATGCTGTCATATGCGGCTTTGAAATCGATGAATAGGTGGTGGGTATCGATTTTGACTTCTTGGGTTTTTTTCTACGATCTGCCGAAGTGTGAAGACTTCATCGGTTGTGGACTTTCCTGGCCTAAAACCACACTCATAAGAGTCGATCAGGTTGTTGGCTAACGGTTTCAGGCGTTCATTTTTTACGGCAGATAGGATTTTGGCGATGTTGAGGAGACTAATGCCTCTGTATTAGGCGCAGTTAAGAAAGTCTCCTTTTTTGTAGATCAGGCAAACCATGCTGAAGTTCCATTCTTCAGGCATAGACCAGATTCGTCTTATGAGTTGGTGGATGTTACATGAATGGTTCGTTCAGCCTGACAGCGGAATTTTGTTCGTCATCGCCGTTTAACAGTCTGCAAAAGTGGTTCTTCCATATCCTCCGCATCGACTGTGTGTCAACTCGACAGGATTCTGTTCGAGACTTATATCATTGGCCTTGACGTTTTACACTTTGGTAAAACTTGGAAACATCTTTCCTTGAGTGGAACCTCTCTATATCCTCGATCGCGCGTTTTTCTTGCCCTTTTTTTCTTCTTTCCTTAACAGCCGGTGTTCATCTCTTCTTCTTTGTCATAGAGCTCAACGGCAGCTCTCATCTTCACTTGCAACTTAGCCTTGTAGGCACCGTTCTTGGCTGCGAGCATCTGTCGGCATTCCTCATCAAACCAGGGGTTTCTTGCTGCTGGGTGCAAGAAACCTAGCACATCAGTCGCGGCTGATCTAATGTCTAAATTCGACATTTGATGCAGGTGGTATGGTGTTAATCGATAGGTTTAGGTATAGGCGTTGCGCGTAGGTCTTGGCGGTCTCTTGCGATTTCAGTCTTTCGACACTTATTGTTTTTTCAGTATTTCTCGATTGTTGTGGCGTGGTGGACATCCGCATCCTAACCTTGGCTGCAACAAGGTAGTGGTCCGGGTCGATGTTAGCTCCTCGGAATGTTCGGACATCCAAAATACTGGATGCGTGCATCTTGTCTATCGCTATGTGATCAATTTGATTGACCGTTCGTTGATCTGAAGACCACTGTGTCCAGTTTGGATATCGAGGTGGGGAAACCGTGTGCTGGCTATAGTTGCATTTCGTTCCGTAGCGAAGTCAATTAGCATAAGTCCGTTACCAGACGTGCTGTCGTGTAGGCTATGTTGTCCGACAATACTGTTAAAGATGTCTTCTCTTCCTGCCTTTGCGTTAAAATCTTCCAGCACGATTTTAACACCGTACTTCGGTAGTCGCTCATAGGTTTTGCCAAGGAGCCCATAGAAGCAGTCCTTAGCCATATCATCATTTTCCTCCGTTGGGGCGTGAGCGCATATAAAGCTAATGTTGGCGAATTTGGGCTTGATGCCTTGGAAACATAAAACTTCTTGCCGAAGTCTGGCACTTATAACAAATCCGCATCCGAATAGTCGCTGTTTCTGCTCACTATAACACGGTCCGTAGTAGATGTTACAGTTTTTCATCCTCTTTCGCCCGGCCCATCCCATCGTATTTCCCGGATGGTAGTAATGTCTACTTTGTAGCAGTTTAGGGCTTCCGCTAGTTGTTCACTTGCACCTCTCCTGTTTAACGTTCTCACATTCCAGGTGCAGATACGAACGTCGTTGTCCGTTTTTTCGTTTAGCCGTGTCGTCAACAATAAATTCAGTCCTTTCCGATGCTATTAGTTGCTTCCTAACATGATTTTTTTTTCACCCCCAACCTGGAGGGTCAGTTCCAATTTATTAGATACCGCTAGGACACGGGGCCATCAGTATCCACTACGGGATTGAGCGCTGCCGTTGGCCTTTCGGTTCATCCGCCACCATCTCTGTTCAAGGGGCCTAACTAACCCTTGAAATTCCTAGACAACCTGTTGTCCGAATATGTCGAAGCAGGTTTTCTAGGTTCGCCTGAGACAGCAGGCCGGGTTTTCATTCCGTGCCATTTTGACCTGGGTTTTTATAGTGTTGCTGTTTTTCGTCGTGTTATCAACACTCGCGCTTATCGTTGAGCATGCCAAATCCGGTTGGATGAGACCAGTACCCGATGGTTACCATAAAAATAAGCACTTGATGTATAGTCAGAGTTACAACACTGGGAATTGCGTAGTTAAAGCCAATCAGAGTCTATCCTCGTTCCACAACACCCAACCATCATAATATGTTCATATCATAAACAAGCGAAAAACGATGTTTTTTGTCGAACCATGAATGATTTTGATAACCTGTCTGAAAAATATGTTCTTACAATGACGTTTTTAAAATGTTATCCCCAAAAAGCCGAAATTTTGAGGATGTTTGTTTTAAGGATGGGATGGGCTAGGCTATAAAACGATCCACACAGTGGATCCTTTAAATTAATATCCCTAAAATGTTTGCTTTATGGCAAAGATATATGAAAATTTATATTGCTGTAAAATATTGTTCAGATATACATGAAAACCGTTCATGTGTTGACAAAAAAAAAACGATTTTGTCCCGCACATGGTATGGCGTAGGGTAAAAAAGTCCGTCTGTAGGTAAGTGGTTTTAGGCAGTTAAATTGTGAGCAAGGATAATGAAATTTGGTACATGTGATCCTTGTACGTGCTGTTCGAACAAGTGTGAACATTTTTTAAATCCGCCCACTGCAACGCCTCCATTTAAAAAAAGACAAACAAATTTTAGGCCAAACCGTTAAAAATTTTGAAAAAGTGTCTGAAATAGATATCACGACAATCCTTATGAATTCATTTCTTCCATACAAATGTTGTTGCCACGCCCACTTTTTGGGGGCGCTGCCAGTAAAAAAACCTTTTTCGGTAAAATTTTACTTATTTCGAAAAAAATATTTTATGCGAAATCGTTCTGTTAAAATAAACTTTTTCTTATGCATTATTTTAACCCACGTCCAATTTTTGGAGGCGTTTCAATACAAAAACCATTTCTATATAGTACCTCATAGAATAACCAGGTTAAAATCATTGTTTTTTGTCGAACCATGAAAGATTTTGATAAACTGTCTGAACAATATGTTATGACAATGACATTTTCTATATTTCATAGCCATAAATCCGCGAGTGTGGTAATATTTGTCTTAAGGATGGAATGGGATAGGGTATTAAACGTTCCGCACAGCGGATTGTAGTCAACTCGTATGTTTTTATTTATGTTAAGCGACCTGTAAACAACGTTGCTTTTATGTAAAAAATCTATTACAGATAATGATTTTGCACTTAGGTGATACTCAGAACCTCGAAAATACTTTTATAAATAAGGCTTTCAAAATACATATGTTATATATGTACATATTATATACATACATAAATTTTTATATTTATATTTAAATGTATAATAAATAAATGATTAAATTATTTTCAACCGTCCAGATTAAAATTTTTCTTTATGGGAAATATTTACAAATGTAACTTCCACTTAACCAGCATTTCAAGAGTTGTAGGCAAGAGGTGGGGAAATTTGGAGTTTGGCCATTATTTCTTGTTCGAAATTTTTGAATTTGGCTGTGAGTCTACTTTTTTACGTTTAAATTACCGGATTGCAGACAATTATGTGCGAATTAAATATGTGTGCACTTACTCTGGCCGTGGTGAGTAATTTAGCTGTCAAAATCCTGGAAAATTCCAGGATAAGCTTGTAAGCAAAACTTTAAGTCCTGGAAAGTTTCCTATTAGTTGGAAGTGTGTCAATCAAACATCAAGTAAGGAAGAGATAAGAAAATTTCGTACGTCTTCCCCTTGATCGGCCGTACTTACGTACTAAAAAAACCCTATCGGTGTATACATGGGAGCGGTCATCTTGCAAGAACAAGAACAACTTCATGATGGCCGCCCGTATAAGCAAATACGATTTCTCTTAAATGTAATCTCTAATTTATTTTTTTTGAGAAGGTTTTCATCTAGGTTATTTTAATCGAAAGGTTTGTCTACTTAAACTGTCAGCAAATTTAGATTCCTGACTACCGGCTAAGTAAAATTTGAGACTAGAGAGGTAGAGCGTAAGTATCACATCAAACGTATGCCTATGGCTTAGGACAAGAGTCTGACTTTGCTTGTTTGGACTACTGTATATACTTTGTTCTTCTATCTCGTAGAAAGGTTAAAATCGAGTGTTACACAATGAATGGAAATAAGCAACACCATTAGCACCACCACCAGGTATCAAGTACTTCAGATATCTGAATAGTGAACGTCCTGAGATAAGAATGCGGATATTCCTTACGCGTTAAAAATTTTATAACATCGGTGAACTGGAATTGCAAGGACACAAGTCCCCTAAGCATCGCCTATAAAATGCAATACGCTCTGATATGTGAAAAACTCGTATGCGAACAACCTAATCGACCCTCATCAGCGTAGTTTTAGGATACGAACAGATCAAATTACAACTTCACGAATTCGAAGCTTGAGCGCATGTAAGTCTAATGCTGCCGAATGCGCTACAATGCGAATAGTCACTGCTTCTGCTTATTAAAACAAATGCCACACAGTTACAGTTTTCTGAATTCCTTTTGCCAGGCCATCCCATTATATTTCCTGGATGTCAACTATAGCAACTTAGGGCTTGCACTAGTTCAGTTGTTCAGATTTTCTGTTAACAGCTCCAACAATCCTCATCTGAATACAAACGACGCACGCTCTGACATTTAATTTGGTAAACAATTATTTTAAATAAGTAATTTGAAGTACAAATAAGAAGAGTAACTTCCTACCTGGGCTTAAATAAAAACCATTTACACTTTTTTTTTTGATTTTTATTTAAATTCTAAATTGCTATATTCAATTAATTTGTATACATTATATATTTTATGTATGAATGTGTTTGCTTATAAATGAATATCAATATAAATATTTAATCACTAGTTAAAATAAATGGAAATTAAGTTTGCTAATCTTTTTGTGGATCTCGCAGGTACAGTTGAAGGTGGGGTTGTTCGCTCCTATAATGAAAATGTATTGCTTAGAAACTGATTATGAGATTACTTTGTTTCGGTAACTTACTTTAGTCTCTTCAGAAGCTTCTGTACTTTGCTGCTCCTTATTTACACCTTCCTCCTCCTCTTCTACTACTTCTTCTTCACTGCTGGCCACTGCCATCAATATTCCTTGGCGGTGGCTCTGTTGTCTCTTTCACTTCTAAGTCTTCTAAGAATGTTGCTTTCTGTCGTCGTTTACTTAACTTTCATTTTTTGTTCTTCATTCAACCAAGCATGCGGTTTGGCAGCCGATGGGTCGGGAATCTCTTCATCTGGATCTGGAATCTTCATAAGAGAAATGACAACCAGTTTACGACTGCCGAATTTCGCACATTTCATTATTACCTTCTCACGCTCATCCTATCTGTCTGTTTTCTTGTCCTCTGAATCTACAATTTTCTTGGTTGATTTACGACTGGAGCGTAATCACTAAGCAATTAACCCTCGTTAACTACATTATGGTCTACACGAATTTGTAATGTGTTGTCTTTTCAGGCTTCACAAGCTATGGATACAAATGCGGGAGGTTGTCTTTGTTGCGTTATCTGTAAACAAAAGTTTTAAGGTCAACAACTTTGACTATAGATTAGGAGTAAGTAAAGTAGTCGTACGTGGTCTCCAACTGTGTTTCTCTTCAATAGAAGCCATTAATTACATGACCATGAAGGAAAATGAAATGCAGCTTAATATCATTGCCACACTTGTCCGGGCCTAACGTGATAGTATATGATGTTTTGTCGTTGCACAATGGAATTGGGTGAAAAATTGTAATGTAATATTGTAGTCATTTCTTATGTGTTTACAACGTACCTTTTTGAGGAGATCCTCATAGGCCTGCAGACAGTAATTTCAGCTGCAATAAGAAAGGAATAGCACCTATGTATATCTAGATGTAGTTGAAATTAGTCTGATTGTGACATCACAATCTCGTCGTTGAAGAAGAATGTTTTTTTTTAGGAATGATGAGATCGCAGCGTGTTTGGCTGTTCACTTAAAAACAAAGCCCAATATCGTTTTCCTAAACAATTCTATGTGATATTTAAAAATTTCATTCACCGTCATACAATGCGATTTCTTCAGTTATGTCATCTTTGTTTGCTTGAGATCGGGTCTATGATTGCTCGAGGCCTTGCCGAGGGCGGTTTTTGATTCCGAATCTTGATTTACCTGCTCCGTATTTAGTTTCTTTATTTTTTAGAAATACATATGCCTTCTCTGATGAGTCCCTATATCCATGTATTTCCAGGTCTCTTCGATTGTCTTCAAGATGAATTCACCGTGGTGTCTTGATACTCTCAATAGATGGCAGCTCTCGTCGAATGTCCTCCCAATGACCTTGCAGATCCATTGTAATTGGATCCTCCCACTCCAATCTACGATACCATAACTGCTGCATCAACATTTTGACTCGTATGATGCACGGCGAAATCCATCCAAGAGGATCGAAGAATTTGGCAGTAGTTAACAGCATTGTTCTTTTCGTTGTCTACATAGACATTTTGAAAAGCCTAGCGCCTTTATTTGTGGACTGGAAGCCTGAGAAAATATCATTCATTCATCGTCGACGTAGGATACCTATGTTCTTCGTCTGTTGCAACTCTTTGGACTGTGCGATTATTTATGTAAATGCGCTAGCAGTTCCAAATGTGACGGTCTGCAATCGATAAATCCTTATTGGTTGTGAAGCATAAGCTGATATTATGAGTCCTCGCGCCTCATTCGTATTTGCCTAAACATTTTTTCGAATTCTCTGGTGGAGGTAAATCGAAGTGTTCTTCATACTAACACTATGTCATTGATACTATTTTGTGTTTTGGGTCCTACCAGGAAGCTTTCGTTTAAGGACTTGCTATCTAAAGTCTTCGCAGCAGCATCAAAGACGACTCGCAATGTAGTTGTCGGGCTGGACTCCTTCAGGACAGCGTGGTGTGAAACGAAGTAATGATATGGTGTATGAAGAACATCGTATGGTGAACGAAGAACATCATCTGACATCTGCTCCAATTCCAGGTATTCTTTTATACATTTAGAATATTCCGAAACATCTCGAGACAACACCGAACCGTCTAGTAAGTGAATATTTTACGGACTAGGAAGAACTTGATCGCGAAACGAATCAAGCCTCTAAGAAAAGGCCTAATAAAAAACGTAAAGCTGTCACCTCACCCGAATTGTTACAAAAGGAACCAAACGTACCCGACGTACCAAACAAGACCAAAATTCATGCGAAAACTCGCCCTCCACCCGCAATCAATGTCATTGGGATAGAGGATTACGGAAAACTTCGTAATCTTCTCAAAAATACGCTGAGAACAAAGCACAATATAACCTTGCGCCGGAATAACGCGTGGAAAATCTACCTAGAGGACTCTGATTCTTACCGAGCACTGTCTCTAAGATTAAACGCAGAGAATATCCAATGGTTTACCTACGAAAATAAGTACGAAACACCGATACCAGTCTTCGCCAGGGGACTCCACCCGTCTTGCACAAAGGAAGACATTATCGAAGACGTACATACCCAAGGTTTCAAAATTCTTGACGCCATGAATATTATCAAGAAGGAAAAGCAATGTAGGGAAGGAGACAAAGACACCGTTGTCAAACGTGGACTTCCACTATTTATGCTCGTCTTTGATCGGACCGAGAATATGGACGACGTCTTCAAAATCAAGACCATTCTTAACATCAAGGTCAAAATCGAGCCAATGCGTAAGGAAAGGAAATCGATACCTCAGTGCAAACGATGCCAAGGTTTTAACCACACGCAGGCATACTGCCAAAAAGAACCACGGTGCGTTAAATGTGCCGGTACACATCTCTCTGTAGAGTTCAACACAACCAAGCAGTCCCCAGCGGTCTGCGCCAATTGCACAAAAAACCACCCAGCGAATTATCGAGGTTGCGAAATCGCGAAAGAACTGCAAAAAAGACGCGACATTCTCAGGAAACCGCCACACCCAGACCCAAGCTTAGCAGATACCAAAGCTGATAAGCCAAAGACAACTAAGCCAGTTAAAAGGAGGAAACCGATAAAAGAAAATAAAAAAATTATAAAACAGAACGTCGCTGACCCAAGCGTAGAGGAAAAATCAGCATTAGCTGGTGCGAGATCATACGCGAAATAAGTATGAATATTTATTTTCATTAAAAAATAAAAAGAAACAACTAATATTTAAAAGCTTTCTTTATTCATCAGAAGTTTTTGTAAGACGTATTGAAAGACGTCTGTCTAGTTTGAAATCTCGATTAGATCTGCTTGTAGATGGTGGCTTCGACTGGTCGCTTGGCTTGGTTGTCTACAATGTTGCTGATGTCATCATCTTCTTGTGTGGAGTTTTGTTTATTTTCGTTGGGTGACTTCTTTGTTGCGTTGTCATCAATGATGCTGATGTTTATTGTTGAATGTTGGTCTTCCTTTGTGGACTGCTGATTTAACATAACTTACAATGTTGCTGATGTCATCATCTTCTTGTGTGGAGTTTTGTTTATTTTCGTTGGGTGACTTCTTTGTTGCGTTGTCATCAATGATGCTGATGTTTATTGTTGAATGTTGGTCTTCCTTTGTGGACTGCTGATTTAACATAACTCCTCTTCCTCTAGTTTTTCGCCTCCTGACGAAATTATATGTTTTGTAGGAAAGTATACTAACTAAGGCTATTACAAATATGGTTGTAAAACTAAAATTTGTGTAATTAAGAACTTTATGAGTATCTAAATCTTTTGAGATGACATCTATATTATCAATGTCCAAGTTAATATCATCCATACTTATATTTGATATTTTTACATCTAAATTTATTGGTTGATATCTAAAGTTTACATAGTTTTTATAGCTTATGTTAAGAACAGAGATTTCACAATTTTCGAATTTTATTAATACGTGATTTTTAATTTTTAACTTATATCTTTCATCACAAGTACTCTGTAGTGTTAAATTAGCATTTTTGATTAAAATTATTCCTTCCTTTATTTCTGTTACTAAATTGTTGTTTACATTTCTTACTTTGCTACAAGGCTTACACATGTTAAATTCTCTTAAGTGTTTTATTTCATTTTTTCCTTCTTCATAATACATTTTAGAATTGATCAGTAATTCAGTAGGTTCAAATTTAATTTCTTCTTTTTTTGAATTGGGAATTGGTATGATTAAGGCTTGATGGAAAGGGAGAGTGTTTTTTGGAATTTGTATGATAAAAACTATTTGATTTTTTCCGTAAGTAGCAGTGCTAACTTTAATCTGTTTAAGCTTATTAAAACCTATTTCATTTTCTTCAATTTCTTTAACTGTAAGTATGTTGTTAACTAAAATACCTAATCTGCTGCTAAGAAGATTGTTCTGAATAGTTTCAATTATACTGTCTATATGTTCGAGTCTATTTTCTATTTGTAGAATTATAAGATCTTTAGCTACGTTATTTGTTGGTGATTCCCATGCATTTACGGGTAGTCGATTATAAATTTGCTGTATACTTGTTTGTAGTTGTAGATTAATTTTCACTTGCTTATTATTATTGTCTATCAACATTTCGGTTGCGTCATTAAGTTTCTTAATTTTTTTTTCTATAACTAACCTATCTTCTTCATCCATGGTTCCAAAAATAAACTGAAGAATATTTCCTCCAAAATTGAATAGTCCTCTTTTGTTTATATGGTGTCTGGTTTTCTTATATTGTGTTATTGTCTTTAATTTTGTTCTAAGGTCATCTAATCTTTGAAAAATATCAAGGGGAATGAATTTAGTTTTCACTTGATTTGTCTTGAGTGCTTCTATATCAGTGGTATTTATTATGTGAACTATATTATTGTAACCGTCAACTAGATTTGTATATCCGTGTTTTATTATCGTATAACCATTTTCGGTATCTATATTTTCGATATTTATTGTACTACTGAACGTAAATTTTATTAGTATGAAAATCACAAATATTTTCATTGTCACTTCCTAAGCTTATATTTTTGTAACGCGAATTTGGATGTACAGGGGTCGTCTTTTTCACTAGTTGTTCTTATGGACCGCAAATGTCTAATTTTTGCGTATTCACTTCGAGTTTTATTCGTGTATTTCAGATTGTTTTTGTTTTCAAAATTATGACGAGTTTTTCTTGCACGTTGTATATTGCGACTATGCTGTTCCTCGGTTGGACCGTATCTGAATACTGGTTCCAGTTTGTTTCGATCAGCTCTTGGGTTTCGAATGAATGCTTGGCTTCTATTTTCAAGATAACTTTCGCGATCTTTGTTTATTTTAGATATGATGCGTTCTTTGTTCTCAATGATGAGTTCGCGAATTTTTGTCTTATTGCATTGACCGTAGTGTATATTATATGGTGTATCTTTAGTAACACTATTTATAGAGGTATTGTACATTCTGGTAGCTTTCGCTACAGTTTTTCTTATTTCATTAGTAGTGGGATTAGTTTTTCCTTGGGTAAGTATTCGGATTTTTTGTTTTAGTGCTCTGTGGAATGACTCGATGTCCGAGTTCCCTGTATGTGAATTTACTTTTGTAAAATGGAAATTGATATTTTGTTCCCTTAGAAAGGAGATTAGTCTAGGAGCATTAAATTCATTGTCAAGGATAAATTTTTCAGGTTTCTTTGGATGAGAGATTAGTTCAGCTATATTCTCTTCTAGAGTAATATGCGAAACATTAGGGAGGTATCTAAATTCTACGAATTTGCTAAATCTGTCAATACATGTAAGAAATTTTGTTTTAGCTGTTTCATATATGTCCATGGACATAATCTCTCGTATATCTTTTGGGGTTTCAGTAATATGAAATTTATCTTTTATAGGATGTCTGTCATATTTATACATGCTACAAATATTACAGGAATCAATTATTTCAGTTATTAATTGACGAAGGGTTTTGAAGTATATTTTCTTTCGTAAGCCTTGCCAATTTTCTTCAATACCTGCGTGGTTATTTTCGTTTTCATGATAGAGCCGTATTTGTTTTACTGCTTCCTCTTCTGTGATTATGTCTTTGCATAAGTAGGAGCATTTGTAGAACTTTATTCTAGTTCCATAAAGATTTATGAGTTTCTGTTGCAGAATATTATATTGTGATTCATTAAAATCTGTAAAAATGCCTGTAGGTTTATTTTCTATGTATGTCTTTATTAAGTTTTCGAAATTATTACCGTTTAAAATTTCTATTCCTAAAGTAATTCTTGTTTTACCTTTCAAAGTTTTAATTTTGATTTTGTTGCCAGATACGAGTATGATTTGTTTAGAATATGCATTCACAGCAGTGTCTTTTATTGGAAAGTGATCGTTACTTTGTTCAGCTTGGGAATGTATTGTGGGTATCATGGAGTGGTTGGCATTAGCTAAGTTTATTTCTCTTGAAAGGAAATCGGCTACAGTATTGTTTTTTCCTTTTAGGTAGTCTATTTGAAAGTCATATTCTCCTAATTGGAGAATCCGTCGCTGTAGGCGAGGAGAAATGTCTTTTCCTAAATTTTTTACTTGTAGCCATTTCAGTGGCTGGTGATCTGTCTTGAGATCGAATGTTTTACCGTAAAGATATGGTCTTAGATACTTTATTGCCCATACAATGGCTAGCAATTCTTTTTCTGTTGTGGAATAATTTCGCTCATGCTCATTTAGTGTCCGGGATATATAACTAACAGGATGACTATCTTGGGATAGGACAGCTCCGATGGCATGGTTGCTAGCATCAGTAGTCAAAATGAATTTCTTTTTGAAATCCGGATATGCTAATATAGGTTCTGTCGTTAAGTATTCTTTAAGATCCTCAAAAGCTTTGAGGTATTCTGCATCATTTACGTTGATTTTTGAATTTTTCTTTAGGCATTTGGTCAAAGGTAATGCAATCTTGGCATAATCCTTGATAAATTTTCTATAGTACCCTGTCAGTCCTAAGAAACTTTTGATTTGTTTAGTAGTCCTTGGTACTTCTATTTTTTGAATTGCAGCAATTTTATCTGCATTGGGCTTTACGCCATTAGAGGTAATAGTATGACCCAAAAATTGTGTTTCTTTTCTTAAAAAGTTACACTTATTAATTTGAATTTTCAGATTATACTGTCGTAGTTTTTTGAAAATCAAACAAAGGTTAATTATGTGTTCTTTAAGAGAAGTTGAGAATATTAAAATATCGTCGAGGTAAACGACACAAATTTTGCCAATGTAATCTGACAATACTTCGTTCATCATGCACTGGAATGTTGCCGGTGCGTTTTTGAGTCCGAAGGGCATGCGTAAAAATTCATAATGCCCTGAAGGTGTTGAGAAGGCGGTCTTCTCTATATCTTTGGGATCGTTTCTTATTTGGTGAAAACCTTTGGCTAGGTCCAAAGTAGAAAAGTATTGGCATCTTCCAAGTTTATCGAGTAATTCGTCTATATTGGGGATTGGGTGCTTATACTCAATTGTCTTTTCATTGAGCTTACGATAATCAACGACAATTCGCCATTTTCTTTGGCCGGAATTATCTTCCTTTTTAGGCACAACCCATATAGGGGAGGCATATGGTGATATGCTCTTTCTTATAATACCGTCTCTTAACATTTGAGAGATTTGCCTGTTAATTTCTTCTTCATGGATTTTTGGGTATCTATATATTTTTGTGTAAGCTGGTATGTCATCCGTCTTTCGGATTTTGTGCATAGTCTGCGTAGTAGAACTAAGAGTATCATTTTCTTGGTAGAAGAGGTCTCTATTATCGTGAAGGAACTGCTGAAGTTCTTTCCGTTCCTCGAAGTTTAAGTCTTCGGGAATTAATTGATTTATGCTCATGTGATTTACGCTCAACTGAGTAATATTTTCATAGTCATAAGGGCATTGTAAACCCTGTTTATTATTAATGAATGATATTTTATTTTTATTTATTTCTACGTAGTTTTCCTTAAGATTTATAACAGCTTCGATAGGTTTGAGCACGTTGGTGCCTAGAATCCCATCAAATTTCTTATTTTGAAAATCTAACAATTTCCATCCCATTGTGGAGCAATCTTCTTTGAATTCCACTGGTAATCGAGTTATTATTTCTTCAGATATTTGTGTTTGCGTATTTATCGTATTAACATATAAAGGTTTATCTAATTTAATTCTTTTATACCATGGAAATTTATTTTTATTTAAAAGTGATATGGAGGCTCCAGTATCTATTAGGAGTCTAAGCACTTGATTATCTATGTGAGCTAATATTATGGGAAGTGTCTCGACTTCCCGGGGATAGTAAAATTTACAACTGGTTCATTGGTATGGTCCAAATTATTTGTTTCCATGGGTCGAGGAAAATTTCTATATTGATAAGAATTATTAAATCCAAATCTAATGTTAGGATTTCTATGTCCTAAAATTTGAGCGTTGTTAGCTCTAACTTGAGCAGAATTATTTATATCTACCCTAGGCCTATAGTTATTCTGATTCTGATTAGACCTATGTTGCATATGGTTATTAAATTGAGATGAGTTTTGTCTTGGCTGAAAGTTATTGTTATGTCTCTGATAACTATGGTTATTGTTATTATTGTTTTGAGGAGGATTGGGTTTTAGGAATTGCTGTGGTTTAGGATTTTCATTCAATTGCTTATATCTACTTAATGTATGATATGCATTACTTAAATTTGTTATACTTTGAGCGATAATAATACTTGCCTGAGGGGCATTTAAGTTATTTATAAATTTATTAAGGACAATATTTTCATTATTGGTTATTGTATATATAAGGCTGGGTTCTAACTTACATTTTTTGTTTAATTTTTGCAATATGTTGTTTAACTGTTGGTAGAGGGAATTAAGATCCCTTGTATGGACAGCATGTAGATCTTGAAGTAACTCTTCAAATGTTTCCTTCACACCGAAGTCCTGGAAGAGGCAAAGTTGAATGGCATCCCATGTTGCTTCCGGTGCTCTTCTTGCTGAGTTAGCTGCTTCTCCTTGAATTTTATTTATGATGATTAGGTTTGCCAAGGGTTTGTAGGCCACCTCAAGTAAATTATACAAATAATTCACATGATTAGTAAAACTAATTACATCGTCGTTTGATCCGTCAAATACGGGGACCTTTTCTAATCTTGTAATTATTGCGGGTTGTTCTACGTTAGCCATCATTATTTAATAGCGTGTATTTTTAAGTTGAGTGTTAAATGTTTCTCCTAGAGAATTTGTGCAAGTTTTATTCTTTTCGAATAAATTTTCTTGAGCACCACTTTTCACTTTTTCACTGTTCACTCACGAACACGAAGTCACTTAATATTATTTTTAACGGAACTTGTTCGTACACCGGATAACATCTATCAGATCTTTTCGCGATCTTCTTAGCGTTATCCTACCGACTGCGCCAAATAAGTATGAATATTTATTTTCATTAAAAAATAAAAAGAAACAACTAATATTTAAAAGCTTTCCTTATTCATCAGAAGTTTTTGTAAGACGTATTGAAAGACGTCTGTCTAGTTTGAAATCTCGATTAGATCTGCTTGTAGATGGTGGCTTCGACTGGTCGCTTGGCTTGGTTGTCTACAATGTTGCTGATGTCATCATCTTCTTGTGTGGAGTTTTGTTTATTTTCGTTGGGTGACTTCTTTGTTGCGTTGTCATCAATGATGCTGATGTTTATTGTTGAATGTTGGTCTTCCTTTGTGGACTGCTGATTTAACATAATTTACAATGTTGCTGATGTCATCATCTTCTTGTGTGGAGTTTTGTTTATTTTCGTTGGGTGACTTCTTTGTTGCGTTGTCATCAATGATGCTGATGTTTATTGTTGAATGTTGGTCTTCCTTTGTGGACTGCTGATTTAACATAACTCGCGCAAGTTGCGACACAGGGAAATCAGACAAGATCAGATACAGCAGATCCGATCCGCCAACTACTGACTGTGATATACGAAAAACTTGATGAACAAACCATGATCAATCAAGTTATATTTGACAAATTGAGCAAGCTCGAGTTCAAACCTCGAAAACCAAACAATAAGACATGAATATGACACAGTTTCTGAAGATACTATAATGGAACGCAAATGGTCTCACAAACAAGATTGACGAACTAGAAGTTTTTCTACGGAAAAAGAATATTGATATATTCTTGATATCGGAAACCCACTTAAAAAAGGTTCTGGACCCAAAATAAAGGGGTACAGTGGTTATCACGCTCATCATCCTTCGGAAAATGCGAGAGGAGGATCCTGTCTTTACATCAATGAATGTCTGAAGCACTCTGAAACCATAAAAATAGAACTTGACTCTATGCAAATAATTTTATTGTCTGTAAAAAACAAACCATTTAGACTACCTCATCGGATCAAGTTACTTCACCCCGGGATATAGAATGGTAGACGACGACCTCGATCGCCTCTTTGACTTAATACAGTCTAATTTTATCATCGGTGGGGACTTTAATGAGAAACACAATTCCTGGGGTTCAAGATGCAATTCAACGAAAGGCAGACTACTATACAAAGCCTGTATGAAGCGTGGGGTGGACTTTTATTCGACAGGAAAGCCAACGTATTGGCCAACTGAAAGAAATAAAATCCCTGACCTAGTCGACTTTTTTATCGCAAAAGGGCTAACTGAAAATCAGACGGAAGTCGAAGAATGCTATGATCTATGCTCAGACCACTCAGCAGTCACTCTGAAAATGGATGGAAGGACCTCCTAGGTTAACTAATAAAAAAACTACGAAGTTGACAAGCTCGTGGAAGCCATTCAGAGCGCAGCGTGGAAAAACACTCCCTTCCGGAAGACAGCAACACGCAACAAAAAAGCCAACTACCAGCCTGACATCGAAGACCTCATACGAGAAAAGAGGAGAGCGCGCAAGAGATGGCAACAATCCCGCGCACCCCCTGATAAAACATATCTGAACTATCTCTGTAACAAACTCAAGAATGAGCCTTTACATACCTCGAGGGGTTGACTGCTGACAAGACTTCAAACTACTCACTATGGAAAGCCTTGAAGTCCATAAGGAAACCCAAAATACACTCGCCACCAATTAGAAAAGCTAACGGCGAATGGGCAAAAGGAGACAAAGAGAAAGCGGATTTATTTGCCGAGCATCTAGAGGAAACGTTCAAGCCGTTCGATGGACAACCTTTGAACGAAGGACCGAATGCCAATACGGCAGCCGACAACTATAAAGTAAAAGCCGTATCCCTGTCCGAGCTTCGAATGACAATAAGCAAGTTGAAAAATAACAAAGCCCCAGGATATGATTTAATCACCGGCGAAATCCTGAAGGAGCTACCGAAAAAAACATTAGTTAAGTTGCTCTACATTATAAATGCTTCTCTGAGAATTTATATATGTACCAAGGCAATGGAAAGTCGCCAAAGTCATTATGGTTATGAAACCGGGGAAAAGTCCAAACGATGAGAAATCGTATAGACCCATTTCGCTCCTGCCGATAATATCTAAGGTTTTCGAGAAAATGATGCTAAAACGATTACAACCAGTAATTGAAGAAAGACGCTTGATCCCAGATCATCAATTCGGCTTCCGGGTCAAACATTCCACAATCGATCAGGTTTATCGAATAACAAATGAAATTGAAAATACTCTAGATTGGAAAAAGATTTGCTCTGCCGCTTTTCTCGACGTCTCACAAGCTTTCGACAAGGTATGGCACGAAGGTATAAGGTATAAATTAAGGACAACCCTACCGACAAAATTATACAAAATACTGGAATCCTACCTTGAAAACAGACTGTTTCGTGGTAGACATGAGACTGAATACTCAGAATTCAAAGAAATCCACGCGGGTGTTTCGCAGGGAAGTGTTCTCGGACCAATCCTATTCTTGCTCTACCCAAGAGATATACCACAAGATGAAGGGACCATCGTAGCAACGTTCGCAGACGATACGGCTATCCACGCAATGGATGAGTCAGTCGAATCATCAACGGGAAAACTCCAACGGGCTCTAAACAAAGTATGTGAGTGGACAAAAACCTGGCGAATTGCACGTAACGAGACCAAGTCTACGCATGTCAATTTTCCGTACAAAAAGATAAACAACTTACCTTGTTTCATTAACTCTGCACAAATACCATACGCAAATGAGGCAAAATATCTAGGAATGACTCTAGACGCAAAGCTTAAGTGGAAGCCACACGTTAAAAAAAAGCGGGACGAGCTCGCAATCAGACTCAGAGAAATGTATTGGCTACTTGGAAGATACTCGAAGCTAAGCATATACAACAAACTGCTCTGTATAAGCAAGTGCTAAAACCTTGCTGGACATACGGTATACAGCTTTGGGGTTCTACCAAACCAAGCAATATTGCTATACTGCAAACATTCCAAAAAAAACCCTAAGTGCAATAGTGAATGCTCCATGGTATATTAGGAATAGTGATATTCACAGAGATTTAGGAATTGCTACCGTGAGTAACGAAGCAACAAACTTTGCTCGCAAACTTCGTACTTGCATAAATGTTCATTGTAATAACGAAATAACCCGTACTCTGGACGTGACAAACCTTGAGCGCCGGCTACAAAGAACAAGACCGTTCGACCTAGCGCCATCAGGAAAAACCGCATGTAATGACGGTATTAGTAGGTGCGTTCACTGGAATGCTACCTACCAAACGCGATTAACACTACAGAAGCGTAAACTACTTTTTAAGGATACTTAGTCGTAGTCACCACAAAAAAAATTAAAAAATGAGAGGAATAAATTCCATACTACTATGAGCAAGCGCAGCCGGTTCTCATAGTGCCTCTCTGAGGGGTGAGGTTTAGCCCGTAGGCATATATTGCCTGACATTAATGAAATTGTCAGGCCCGAAAATATATGAGTCGGGCATAACCAATGGTACGGCACACTGGTATCCTATGAGGATTACTCACCTCCGGGCGCACACGAGAAAAAAAAATATATTCCCTTTAGAGTTTTGGGTTATTCACGAATCGTTTCTCCAACTGATGAATCTTACGCAAGGCATCTTACTTCGAGGGTCCAAGCGCGGGCTTACATCCATCTATTAGTGGAAGAGACACTTCATATCTCCCATAGGGTAGACGAATAGTCGCCTCTTCAAAATGCTTTTCGCAAGCAATGTTTTGTTCAGTCTCAGTATCGACATACGGTGATTCTTCGATTTCCCAAAACGTTCGTAATTGTGCGTCGATATCAAAGACCTGCAAGAAACAATTTGTTGAAATGTTTGACGTTTCTATAGGTACTTTACTTAGTAGGATCCATCTTTATTCTGTTCTTTGAGCTATCGGCTCCATCGCATTTTTTCCGCGGATAATATCCGGAAGGCCGAAGTCCGAAAATACGTCACTTCCTAGTAGCAATCCCATGTAGCCGGCTTGCAGAACATAGGGTCCGCTAATTCTAAACGGTTCATGTGTTTCCAGTTATTGAATGTCAGTTGTTTGGCCAGGGGAATCCCAGCCAGGGACTTAAATACAAAGTCTGGTAAGCTGGTCTCAAACGTAGTGTGCAGAGATGCAAACGTCATGTCAACACACTTGTGACATGCTCTACTGCTGACCTTGCCCAGCCCTGACACTTCAACTAACGTACTCCGAGTTCTCAGGTTGAGTATTGGTATCGCTGTTTCCATAATAAAGCTAGCTTTAGACCCTGGGTCAATAAGGGCTCTAAATTTTATAAACTTCCTTTTAAAAGATCTTACTTTAACTACAGCAGTCGTTAGTAGTACCATTGAGAGTTCGTAGCCCATGGCAGTTTTGAACTGCTGAACTAGTGCTAACTCGATCTGCATTAACAGATGCCTTACATTTGTATTTATTTGCAAGAGGATTTGTAGAGATTTGGAATGATTGTGTATTGGTGCTTAGGTTTTGGGTGGGGTTGTGTGGGTATTGTGACTGTGGGCTTGGTATACAGTGATTGCATGAGTTTTGTGTATATTGATTATTTTTAGTGAGTTTGACTTGGCACGCAATGCAACAGTGAATGGTGTTTTTGTTGGCAATGGTAGCAACGTCCCTGACTAACGCATTGTTGAATTGTGTGACTGTAAGCCAAGCAGTTACTACAAACACCGATTCTATCCACAATGTTGCATCGCTCAGATGGACTCAAATTTCCAAATTGTTGGCATTTACAAAGTGAATGTTGCCTTTTACCGCAAACCTTACAGCTATATTTTCCTTCGACTTCTGTTGCAGGTGAAACGTGTTCTTCGTTGTAGGCTTCCGTTGACTGGAACCTCCATTAAATCCTTTTGCAGATTTTCGTTTATCCTGGTCGATTATTTCAAAAGTTTGGAACCTCGTTTCCAGGAATTCAGAAAACTCTTTAAGTGTTGGTAGGTCCTTCCTGCACCAAGTCTTTCCTCCCATACCTACTGTGTTGAAAATGGTAATTTATGCAACATTAAGTAAATGATAATCAGATCCCATTGCTTAACGGGAACCTCGAGATTCCCTAGTGAATGCATGCACTCTGCGGACGTATCGAGTATATTTTTTAGTCCAATTGCATTCTCGGTTTGAATAGAAGGCTGATAAATAAACATTTTTAAATTGGTATTGACTAATAAGCGTTTGTTACCGACAACACAAAATCGTACATGCAGTTTTATAATTGCCCTCGTCAATTTCCAGATGATTTAATAAGCGATCAGCTTCTCCAGATAGACCTGATTTCAAGTTGTGAAGTTTTTGGATATCTGTTAACTCGGAGTTATTGTGAATCATAAATTCAAATCTAATTTTATACTGCCTCCACTGTTCGTATTGTTCCGAGAACACATGAGGAGACATTTCTGGGAGTCGAACAATGTGTTGATTGGAACTGCTTGGCTCATCCAAGCAGTCCAATAATTCCGACTTATATTCGAGGTAAATTTCCGAAATATTCTAGACTAATCCCTCACATAACATTTGATCCTTTTCGAGCCAAATTTCCAATTACCAGTGACAGTGTGTGGCAAAAAAACTTTGTATGGACAAAATACAGACATTAGGATTGTGTAGAAATCTTGTAAGACTCTTTTTCAAAATTTTTAACGTTAGTAAAAGAGCCGAGCCCAACAACGGTTGGAGGACTGAAAAGATCAGAGAAGCGCAGACGGAAGACCCTGACATTGAACCGATTCTTACCTGGACGGAGCACATGGAGAAACCAGACAGCCAAGAAATTTCGGATAGGAGTCCATTTCTGAAGGCGTAGTGGCCAAAACGGCATTCTCTTCAGGTCCAGAAAGGTGTCTTGAGAAGAAAATGGGAGTCCTAATCTAACACAGCTTATCGCTCCACGGTCCATGGTCAAAGATGTACTACGGGAGCTACATGATGGAGTATCGGATGGGCATTTGGGATCAGTAAGACTTTAGACAAAGTGTGCAAGCGATTCTACTGGCTGTCTGCAAGAGAACACATCGACAAGTGGTGCCAAAAATGCATTCCATGCGCCGCCTGCGAACAGACAAAAAGGAAGACGCAAGAAACCATGAATCAGTACAACGTTGGGGCACCTTTCGAAAGGATAGCAATAGATAGTGCTGGCCCGTTTCCAGAAACGAACAGTGGAAACCGTTACATATTACTTGTTATGGACCACTTCAGCAAATGGCCAGAAGCATTCGCTATACCTAACCAGGAAAGTAAAGCCGTAGTGCTACAGATCGTGGACAACTGGGTATGCAGATTCTGGGCACCGTTGGAACTACATTCTGATCAAGGTAAAAACTTTGAGTGGTGGTCTTATCAGTGGCCCTATTGTTGGTGTGTAAGCGCACCACGCTATATCGTAAGGCGATTTCTCGACGTAATGTTGAGAGTTAAATACAACACATGCAACAAGACTCTGTTTTATTTTCACTAAATTAATTCCTTAAATACTAATTTCTTAACGTTTATACATATTTTCTATCTTACTTCTACTCATATATTTTGCATTCGAAATTATTCTATTTTTCTATTGCCTGATATATCTAAACAGGGAGCTAATTACTATTGAGTGACAATTAATGCAATCGAGTGGAATGGTGCTGTTGTTTTAAGACTAACATAGTCGATTTCACTTACATGTTTTTTTATGACGCTTGTTCAATGTGCAGTGGCGGCGCATATGTGGATACACAACATCCTCACCCTTAAGAACATTTTTGGGAATAAAATAATATTTTTAAATTACCACTAATTGTTATTTAAAAATGTATTATATGTACTAAAATTTGTTTATAAATCATAATTTGGTTTATAAGTCTTAAGAAGGTTATTGTATACTTCCTTATTTATTCCACTTTTATCAATTACCGAATCGACTCCTTTTTTATATTATTTTATATGGACCAACATAAGGTACCTGATTTTTCTTTTTTTTCCTAATTTTAATAGAACCAAATCGCCTATATCTAAATCTAAACTATTGGTATATTTTCTATTTTCTATAGCTATTATTTTTCTTTAATTTTCATTGTCATTTCTTTTGCTGTACTGATTGCATAGAGTAACCTGATTCTCAATTCATAAGCATAATTGTCATAGTCATACAGTTTTATACCCTATCCCAAAGGGGTATATAATAATTGAGCTAGTCATACCTCAAAGTATATGGATCGAATCAGAATCGCTAGCTGAGTCTATTAAGCCATATCTGTCTGTCCGTGTTATCCTGGTACGTGCTGTTCAAACAACTGTAAACATTTTTGAAATCTGCCTATTGCCAGGCCATCATTTTAGAAAAACATAATTTTAGCAAAACCGTTAGAGATTTTGAAAAAGTGTCTGAAGAAGATAGCTATACAATATTAATGCCTGTATTTCGTCTTAACAAAGTTTTTGCCACGCCCACTTTTTGGGGCGTTTTCAGTAAAAAAAAACATTTTTCGGTAAAATTTTAAACATATCGGAAAATTGTTTGATGCAAAATAATTGGCTTTGGTAATACATTTCTTTCATATATCATTGTTACCCACGCCCACTTTTTGGAGGCGTTTTCATATATCTTTGCCATAAAATGCACATTTAAGGGATATTAATTTAAACTGTGGAATGGGATAGGGTACAAACCGATCCACATAGTAAATTGTAGCCTTCTCATATGTTTGTTTTATTATATAACGTATCTGTCGGTAAGCAGGGTAATTTGCCATATATGAGTTCGTATGGTGAATATCCAATATCTATATGTATTGTTGTATTGTTGTATCGTATGCAAATGTAAAATATGGAACCCTTTTGTCCCATTCATTGTCTTTGACATTTGATAATTAGAATTCATTGAGTGTTCGATGATTTCTTTCAAGGGCACCTATAGTTTGGTGGCGAAATGGAGAAGAGAACGTTTGCTTTATCTTTAATAGCGAACATATGTTGCTCATAAGTTCGTTGTTGAATTCTGTGCCCTTATCTGATTTTAGAATCTTAAAGTATCCATATCTAAAAATAAATGTTTCCACTAGTGTCTTTGTTGTTGTTGTTGCGTCTTTTGATGTCATAGGGTATGCGGAGAAAAATTTAGTCCACTCACTTGCATGGTTAAAATATATCTCTTTTTCATATGATATTCTTAATGGTCCGACTCTTTCAATTGACACCACTTCAAAACTGTTGCTTGGAGTGTCTGTAATCGTTTGTGGTTCTATTGTGTTTTTTGTTTGTTCATTTCTTGCACATGAATCACAATTTGTTATGTAATGTTTTGCAATTTGCTTCATCTTTCGCCATACGCATTTTTGTTTTAATTTTACTGGGGTTTTCCGTATACCCAAATGTTCTCCGTGTGCAGAGTTATGGAATTCATCGATTAGTTTATATTAAGTTGAATCTTCACGCATTGGTTTTATTATTTTTAGCTTAAGATCCTGACCATAAGTGCTTAAATATTTCATCATTGTTCATAAGGGCTAGCTCGTTTATATATCCTTTTTTTCTGGATGCTGATTTCTTCGGTGTCTACTGTAGTGTCGCTGAATTATCGTTAGATCCTGTAAACGTATACTTATCATCATCGCATGTCCACAAAATTTTCAACAATATTTATTTTTGAATTCGTAACGTTTTTACCAATATTAAATTTTAATTTTATTATATTTTTGACGTCATTGATGGAAAAGCATTCCCAGATTTGAAGTTGTACAGGCTTCTCTTGAGAGTTGCATTTCTCCTTGTTGTTGTCCATATTAATTTTGTTGGACATCCTCCTTGTGATAACTAATGTTCTTTTAGCGTTTTCATCGATTTCTCTCGGCATCATTTGTTTTATTAAATTTGAGTCGATTTTTATTCTAGATAGGGCTTCTTCGTTTGTATTCATTTTTCCCTTTTTTTATATTATATCAAAATCACAATCACATAGATCTACTCGTATTCTAGTCATTTTCGAAGATCGATTTTTGTGTGAGAATAGAGATACTTAAGGTCTATGGTCTGTGACGAGTGTCAATTTTCTTCCATATAGATATGGTCGGAAAAATTGTATACCCAAGTGGATTGCGAGTATTTCTTTTTCTATTATAGGTTTATAAAGATTATGTTTTTGCTTGCATATGATATGGGATGATCTTCACCAAATTTTGCATTCTGATAAGATTGCTCCTAGTGCATAATTTGATGCGTCAGTTGTTAATATGTAAGATTTGTCGAATTCGGATATTGTAATAAGGGTGGTTCAATGAGTTTACTATTTATGGTATCAAAGGTTATTTGACAATTTTCATCCCAATTGCATTTCTAGTTTTTCTTTAAAAGATTACTAAGCCTTTGTGCAATGTCAGCAAAGTTTGGTATAAGCCTCCTGTAATAAATTCAAAAGGCAATGAATCGTCTAAATTCATCTGCATTTTTAACTTTCTCTTATAAAGAGAAAGATATTGTTTTGTGAAAATATTCGACCTCGAGATTTTGATTAATTCTAACATTACGATGACAGCGGAACTCAAAAAAGTGGTTTTCTAAATTCCGTCGGTTCGTCAGTTCGTCGGTCCGTCTGTCCGTACAAGCCTCTCCAGCCTAAGCGACTTGACTGATTTTCTTCAAACTTCGTATCCAGCGTTTTTCTGGTCATAATTCTAGGCCTTTTTTTTTTCTTTGCTTTTAGCCATGTTATGACCGGTACCTGCCATATATAAATCATACATAACCTCAATTTGTTCAAAAACGGCTATAACGATTTCGATTAAACTTCTTTTACGCTGTAAGGATATAAGATTCAACCAAACTGCATACTCAGTTATTTCGAGAAAATCCATATAACGGATTTTTGCATATAGGCCATATAAAGAAAATTGTCAAGTTCTCACAATCTGTTTTTTTTTTCTCTTTCACAGGCCAAAACCAATTATCTGGAACTCATGAAAACAGACATAGCAGTATACAAATTATCCCCAAAACGCAATTTTTTTTTGTTTGCTTTTAGCCATGTTATTACCGGTACCTGCCATATAAAAATCATACATTACCTCAATTTGCTCAAAAACGGCTATTACGATTTTGATTAAACTTCTTATATGCTATAAGCATAGTAGATCCAACAAAACTGCGTACCCAGTTTTTTCGAAAAAATCCATAAAACCGATTTTAGCATATAGGCCATGTTAAGAATAATAAGAAAATTGTCTATTTGACCAAATTGAATGAAACTTAATTTGTATACTACTATTAATGTTTTCATGAGTTCCACATAATTGGTGTTAGGCCAATTATCCCTAAACGGAATTTTCAGTTTTGGCCAATAACGGAAAATCATTATTATTCGCATGGACACTGATTACTTTCAATTACGGAATGAACGTTCGTATAATCACATTTCGACATTATTTATATGATTTTTAGCATCAATAATCAAAATAAATATTATTGTGTATTTTGGCCGAATTGTTGAAAACGTCAAAATAACTCGCTGTGAAGGAGAAAGTTAAGTACGACCCAGTCGTGCACCCACCACAAGTTTGGAATTGGATACTCTATAATTTTTTTTGCGTTTTGCGCGATAAGTCTTTATACCGTTGCTTGTAATAAGAAGACCTAATTAGATTACTTCAGGGCAAAGAAAATTGCATTTTTCTGGATTCAGCTTAAGGTTGTAGTGTTTGAGTCCATCGAGTTCACGTACTAGATTTTCGTTGTGGTGTTTAAGACTGCAACCGTAGATTATTATGTCGTCTACGCATAAGAAGGCTTCGGATTCTAGTCCAGCTAGAGCGATAGTAAGTATTCTTTTAAAACTGTTGGACGAAATTTTAAGTCCAAATTAGAGTCTCTGAAATTGTTAGTGTCCGCTGTTGGTGGAAAATGCAGTAAATGGTCTTGAATCTTTTTGAAGTCCTATTTGGTGAAAAGAACTGGTCATATCTAATGATGAAAACCATTTTGCTCTTCCTTGTTTGTCAAGTACGTCTTCTAAACGTGTTAAAGGGAATTTGTCGTTCACTATTTTGTCATTTAACTATCTGCAGTCTACTACTACCCTCCATTTCCTTTTGTCGGCTAAATTTTTCTTAGGCACTAGTAACAGGGGTGTGTTGTAAAGGCTTTTTGAATGCTCTATTATGTCGTCATTGAACATTTGTTCAACTCGTTCTGATATGACATCTAAATGAGCATGGTGAGGTCTATAGTTTTTTATAAATGTCGTTGTTTTATCGATAGTTTCAGTTCTCTGGGTGTAAAAATTGTTGGTTGTCAATGGTTCGGTTTCCATGTGAAAAATTTCATGATGTTTCCTAAAAATATCAATCAACTCATTTTTTGCATGGTCGGCTTTGCAATTAATTTTTATTTTTTTTATTATTTGCTTAAAACGATCATCATTGTTTTTGTTTTTATTTTTATATGTTAGTATACCATCGTTTTTATGTGGTTCTGTCTCTTAAATAACTTCGTTTAGAATTACTTTTTGGGTGCTATTGTGTTACTTATAAATACACCTGGCGCTATTTCTTTATTTGTAATTAACTTGTCACTTTTTATACGAAGTCTTAGTGGTTGAATTATTTCTGTTCTTGCATTGGCATTGATTGCATTGGCAATGTTATGGTTTTTTCTTTATCGATCAGTGATATGGTAAATGTTCGTAGTGGTTGAATTATTTCTGTTCTTGCATTGGCATTGATTTCATTGGCAATGTTATGGTTTTTTCTTTATCGATCAGTGATATGGTAAATGTTCGTAGTCAATCTTAAAACAAAATGTTGTAAAAAAATCTCATCCTAAAATATCATCTGTTTCTATCGGGAATTTTTCATCTACTAGTTGAAATTCGTGTAGGTAGATAGTTTCACAAATTGAATATTGGGATCGATTGTTCCTAAGGAATTTATTTCCTCATTAGTTATAAATACCTGTAAGTTTGCATTTTTCTTGTGGGTAGTAATCTTCATTCTCCAGTTTACTTGCTGTTTTGCAGATAGATATGTCTGCACCCGTATCTATTCAAAAAGTCATTTTTTGTTGTTGTGTCTCGTTATGATAAAGTTTATAATGCAATCCGATATTTTATACACTTTTAGTTTTGGCTGTCTGGAATATTCGCATACTCCCAGCCGTATTCGTTTCCCTCTTGTCGTTCATTCTGTCTTAATCGGATTTGTTGTCTCGTATTTCTGGATTTGTTTTGACGATGGCCTGGGTTATTGTTTCTATGAGCATTTTGGGTTCGGTTATTGTTCCGGTTGTTATTTCGGTTGAAATTATTGTTTCGGGTATTGTTAATTCGCCAATTGAGTTTGGATCGAATTACTTCAAAAAATGTTTGCCTTCTGTTGAGGGTTTAAAATGAATGGTCTACACGCGTTGGTGGTTTGACAAAGAGTGAATTTTATTGTTCTTACACTAATAGCTATGACTTACAGAGAATGTAAGCTGTCAAATTATGTACTAGAGGTGTGCAACGTAACACATATTATAAATTAAGAAAAGTTGTTAGTACTAGATAAATAAGGTAAAAGAATATGCTTTGACTTGATGATGTGTACAAAGTATTTAAGTAGAAGACTTAACATATCGGCCTCCTTGAAGTATATTAAGTATACATTAATTCGTCCATCGGTAGAGGGTAAAGCTTCGCTGTTGCTCGTTTAAAAGTTCCAAATTGTGTCTTTACTAGAGCTACACGATGAACGCCGTCTGTCCCAGGATATGTTTCGATCACTCTCCCAAGTGTCCATCGGTAAGGCGGAAGGTTATCGTCTTGAACTAAAACGAGAGTCCCCAGGTTTAGACTGCTGGAGCTGCTGGAGCAAGTGCAAATATTCAGTTGACCATCGCTTCCAGAATACTTGCTGGAGTTGCTGAAGTCGACGAAATCTGGATAGTCGATGCATTGGGACTTCACAAATATCTGGTTCAGGAAATGACGTTAGTGGGGCTCCTATTAGGAAATGTCCAGGTGTGAGAACATTCAGGTCGTTTGGATCTGCTGAGAGATCTCACACTCCTGGTGAGAGTGATCAGATTTTAGACAATTAATGCACAAATTCTTAGTATTTGCTGCTTGGAATCTTTCTTTAGGCGTTAGAGTTAAATATTTTCTACAGCGATATATCAAATGGTTATTACCAGAACAATAACAACATACCTTTGGTCTTGGAGCGATAACAAATGATGATCTTGATGGCGCTATTGATGGCCTTTGAACTCTAGGATGAGAAGCATGTGGTAATGAAGTGGTCACGGTGTGTTGAGAAAACTTTCTTTCCAACTGAAGACATCGTTTGTCCAAGAACTTAAAGAGCTCATTCAATGTAGGTAGCCGATCCGTTACGCGTTCATCAATCCATTTTTCATTCGTTGGATTGTCCAATTTTGATAGCACCACGCAAATGATTATGTCATCCCACTGCGCAACTGGTCGGCCAAGCGATGTTGAAGAGCGGAGATGCACATTGACACTATCAACAAGTTCGCGAATGTTTTGCACGGTAACCTTCGAAATCGGCGGAAAGTTCAAAATTTGCTTAAGATGTTCTTCGACGATAATTGTCGTTTCCGCATATCGTTCCTTCAACATTTTGACGGCTTCGTTATAATTTTTTGATGTTACTTCAATAGACTGAATAAGCCGAAGTGCTTCACCCGATAAGGACGCGCGTAGATAATGAAACTTAGTTATATTGTCTAGAGAATCATTTTGATCTGCGAATGCTAAAAATGTTTCATTATAACTTAACCACTTCGTATAGTCGCCGCAAAATGTAGCGGTAGTTTTACCGGACTGCCACCGATTGTGGTATTTAATATTGTCGCGGACGCTTCGTCTTGACTACGTTTACAATCAGAAATCAATGTTGTGAGCGAACGTTGCAATAAAAAGTACTGTTCTTCATATGTTGCCCGTACACTTGATTCACTTTCGTTTATGTCCAATTCTTCGATACCCGCTTGAATTGATTGAAACTCCGCAAAGTATTTTTCTAAGCACGTGAGCCTAATTCCGAGCTCATGCACGTTGGAAATTGGAGCCTTTTTATCGATGAACTCTTTTATTCTTTCTTGTTGGCCGATTAATGTTTGGCGTTTCACCTTTAATTTTTGCACTTTAGCTTCAGACATGTTGACAAGAAATGCAAGTTAAAGTCAGTTAATTATTACCGCGTGGGTTATTCTTTAAATTAACACGATTTAATTTGTCCTGTTTTCACCTTGACCGATTTGGTATCATGAGGCGATGTGGTAAACCGCTACGCGAACCGCTACTTGAACCCGTTGTTGAGTACAGCTATGTGCATGCGCATGACGATGGCGTGGGGTCGGTGAAAATAATGAATGTGCTGAAGTTATTTGTCCAATGGAGAGAAATCACAAAATATTACCTTGTCTAGTATATAGAATCCCAAATTTACTTCGAATAGCGATGATAACTGCCACAAATTGATACTTGTTTTCTGCTTGCTTGAAGAGTCCCGCGTTGGTGCAGTTATGCACATTGATCCAGCTGCTTCCTCGCTCAAGTAACACAGTCAGTTCAATGGTGGAAGAATCAAATATTTAATTTTCACAATTAAATTCTATTCTTAGGACGCAAAGTCCTGTCACGGTCGCCAATGTTAATTCGCCAATTGAGTTTGGATCGATTTACTTCAAAAAATGTTTGCCTTCTGTTGAGGGTTTAAAACGAATGGTCTACACGCGTTGGTGGTTTGACAAAGAGTGAATTTTATTGTTCTTACACTAATAGCTATGCCTTACAGAGAATGTAAGCTGTCAAATTATGTACTAGAGATGTGCAACGTAACACATATTATAAATTTAGAAAAGTTGTTAGTACTAGATAAATAAGGTAAAAGAATATGCTTTGACTTGATGGTGTGTACAAAGTATTTAAGTAGAAGACTTAACAGGTATAATTTCGAGTTTGATTGGTGTTGTTGTATCGATGTTGGTTCATATTTCTTTCAAATCTGTTACGGTCATTGCCTTATTGGTTAGAATTTTGCCTGTTTGGTCTGTTTATATTTTGCGTTAGTATTTGTCTTTTCTTCTTCTTGTCGTTCAGACCATTTTTAAAGATATTTGAACCATATATGTCGTTCATTTTTCTTATCACATATTTTTCTTCATTTGTGGCATTGCTTCCTAACTCTTTTATCTGTAGGGTATTTATCTCAACTGAAGTGTTGAGTATTTATTACTCTTGTATCTTTCTTCGAGTAAGGTTTTAAAAATTTCAAAATTATTAGGCGCTGTATTGCCTATTGAAATTGCAAATTCATTTTTTGATTGCTTTATTGAATCTAGTTTCATTTTTATAGTTTCTAGCTTATATGGTTTTCCCTTTTAACTTGTTCCATTTATATATATTTATTGAGCAAAACAAATTTTTTTATACATTAGTTGTAATATTCTTTTCTAAATGTTTGTGTACATAATTCTTAAAATAGGTATTTACTTTGTATGCTATATAAAAAGTTCTTCCTATAATAATTGCTGTGTTTACCAATTCAGGAATTGGATTCATCATTGTTCATAGTTGTTCCTGGATGTTGTTGTTAACGACTGTTGCCGGTGGCTTGCTCTGGGTTTTTCCCATAAATCTAAAATCTTTTAGTTTGCTAATCAGTTGTTGCTAATCAGTCGGTTGTTAGTGTGATGATCCAGTGAAGGACAGAAATTCCTTTCGTGTCCTGACTTGTCTTCCTCCACATTTCCTATTTCGCCTTTTTTGTTGATCTGCAACCTGTTCTCTTATTTGCCTTGTTGATATTTTTTACTTCTCTTCTCGTTTTCTCTACCCTTCAATTGAGATTGCTTTTGGTACGGCGCGGCGGCGATTGGGGTCGCCGTCGGTCCCGTCATTAAAGTGTCGTTGAGCGATACATTTGTTGCGGACTTCGCAGATGCATCGAAAACTACGCGTACCTTTGTTGAGGAACTCTCCGACTTTATTACAGCATGGTATGGAAGAAAGAAATTATGATTGGCTGGTTTGGTCACCTTACGCATGTGCTGAAGCGCTTCATATTCTTCCATAAATTGCAGATAATGCATTTTTAGCTCAGGGTCTCGTTTGAACCTTTGTTCAAGCGATTAAAGCCTTTTCTTGGCTGCATCGAGCGAATTTCCTAGAACTGGAGTCGGCTTCCGAAAAGGCAAACGTACAACGAACCTACCGTTGCTAGTTCTTTTAACAGTTTCTGTAAAATGTAACTCACAGAGTCTCTCTTCTTGAGTCATTGATTTGTAGGGAATAGTATGACTTTCAATTTCCCAAAATTGCCGCAAAAGTTTATCAAGTGATGATATAAATGGAGTAGAGGACAATCTACAGTGGTATGATTGATGCGCACTGGCATTTGGTATCTTTCCAGTTACAATGTATCCTAACTTTGTGTTCTGTAGAATGGGACAATCTGTTCCGATACGAATTTGGTCAGACACCAAGAGATCGAAATTAATTTCTGCTCCAATGAGAACATCGATCTTAGTTGGCTCAAAGAACCGTGGATCAGCAAATTCCACCTCTTTGGGCAAATTCCATTCCGAAATATTGATGTAACAATCTGGTATGTGTTCACTAATACGTGGAAGCACATGGAAGCTAAGTTCAGTCGAGAACGGTGATTTTAAAGACTGCATAGTCGTAGAAATCGTGCAACGTGCTGTTGCTACGCCGGTACCAATGCCGCAGATGTCAGTGGTTGACTTGACACGTTTGATACCTAATTGTTGCGCGAAGGCTTCAGTTATAAGATGAAGTTGGGAACCAGAGTCCAAGAGAGCTCTACACGTAATTGGTTTCCCATATTTATCAAGAACCTTGATGAGTGCTGTGGCAAGCAAAATGCGTTTGGTTTCAGGTAGCTGCTTTAGAGCTGTATATCATGTTTTTTGCGCAGGAACTGCGTTCGAACAGGAAGGCCTTTTTTCGGATGACTGGGATCTTTCAGTGTTGGTAGGATTATGATTGCAATATGCATGTAAGAGGGTGTGATGGTTACCCTGACATGACCTGCACTTTTCTGACTCACACTCCTGGTGAGAGTGATCAGATTTTAGACAATTAATGCACAAATTCTTAGTATTTGCTGCTTGGAATCTTTCTTTAGGCGTTAGAGTTAAATATTTTCTACAGCGATATATCAAATGGTTATTACCAGAACAATAACAACATACCTTTGGTCTTGGAGCGATAACAAATGATGATCTTGATGGCGCTATTGATGGCCTTTGAACTCTAGGATGAGAAGCATGTGGTAATGAAGTGGTCACGGTGTGTTGAGAAAACTTTCTTTCCAACTGAAGACATCGTTTGTCCAAGAACTTAAAGAGCTCATTCAATGTAGGTAGCCGATCCGTTACGCGTTCATCAATCCATTTTTCATTCGTTGGATTGTCCAATTTTGATAGCACCACGCAAATGATTATGTCATCCCACTGCGCAACTGGTCGGCCAAGCGATGTTGAAGAGCGGAGATGCACATTGACACTATCAACAAGTTCGCGAATGTTTTGCACGGTAACCTTCGAAATCGGCGGAAAGTTCAAAATTTGCTTAAGATGTTCTTCGACGATAATTGTCGTTTCCGCATATCGTTCCTTCAACATTTTGACGGCTTCGTTATAATTTTTTGATGTTACTTCAATAGACTGAATAAGCCGAAGTGCTTCACCCGATAAGGACGCGCGTAGATAATGAAACTTAGTTATATTGTCTAGAGAATCATTTTGATCTGCGAATGCTGAAAATGTTTCATTATAACTTAACCACTTCGTATAGTCGCCGCAAAATGTAGCGGTAGTTTTACCGGACTGCCACCGATTGTGGTATTTAATATTGTCGCGGACGCTTCGTCTTGACTACGTTTACAATCAGAAATCAATGTTGTGAGCGAACGTTGCAATAAAAAGTACTGTTCTTCATATGTTGCCCGTACACTTGATTCACTTTCGTTTATGTCCAATTCTTCGATACCCGCTTGAATTGATTGAAACTCCGCAAAGTATTTTTCTAAGCACGTGAGCCTAATTCCGAGCTCATGCACGTTGGAAATTGGAGCCTTTTTATCGATGAACTCTTTTATTCTTTCTTGTTGGCCGATTAATGTTTGGCGTTTCACCTTTAATTTTTGCACTTTAGCTTCAGACATGTTGACAAGAAATGCAAGTTAAAGTAAGTTAATTATTACCACCCACGCGGTAATTCTTTAAATTAACACGATTTAATTTGTCCTGTTTTCACCTTGACCGATTTGGTATCATGAGGCGATGTGGTAAACCGCTACGCGAACCGCTACTTGAACCCGTTGTTGAGTACAGCTATGTGCATGCGCATGACGATGGCGTGGGGTCGGTGAAAATAATGAATGTGCTGAAGTTATTTGTCCAATGGAGAGAAATCACAAAATATTACCTTGTCTAGTATATAGAATCCCAAATTTACTTCGAATAGCGATGATAACTGCCACAAATTGATACTTGTTTTCTGCTTGCTTGAAGAGTCCCGCGTTGGTGCAGTTATGCACATTAATCCAGCTGCTTCCTCGCTCAAGTAACACAGTCAGTTCAATGGTGGAAGAATCAAATATTTAATTTTCACAATTAAATTCTATTCTTAGGACGCAAAGTCCTGTCACGGTCGCCAATGTTAATTCGCCAATTGAGTTTGGATCGATTTACTTCAAAAAATGTTTGCCTTCTGTTGAGGGTTTAAAACGAATGGTCTACACGCGTTGGTGGTTTGACAAAGAGTGAATTTTATTGTTCTTACACTAATAGCTATGCCTTACAGAGAATGTAAGCTGTCAAATTATGTACTAGAGATGTGCAACGTAACACATATTATAAATTTAGAAAAGTTGTTAGTACTAGATAAATAAGGTAAAAGAATATGCTTTGACTTGATGGTGTGTACAAAGTATTTAAGTAGAAGACTTAACAGGTATAATTTCGAGTTTGATTGGTGTTGTTGTATCGATGTTGGTTCATATTTCTTTCAAATCTGTTACGGTCATTGCCTTATTGGTTAGAATTTTGCCTGTTTGGTCTGTTTATATTTTGCGTTAGTATTTGTCTTTTCTTATTCTGTTGCGAGGTTTGATGCTTCTAATAGTGATTTAGGTTGAGATGCAAAGATAGTTCGTTTAAAGTTGTCGTTCAGACCATTTTTAAAGATATTTGAACCATATATGTCGTTCATTTTTCTTATCACATATTTTTCTTCATTTGTGGCATTGCTTCCTAACTCTTTTATCTGTAGGGTATTTATCTCAACTGAAGTGTTGAGTATTTATTACTCTTGTATCTTTCTTCGAGTAAGGTTTTAAAAATTTCAAAATTATTAGGCGCTGTATTGCCTATTGAAATTGCAAATTCATTTTTTGATTGCTTTATTGAATCTAGTTTCATTTTTATAGTTTCTAGCTTATATGGTTTTCCCTTTTAACTTGTTCCATTTATATATATTTATTGAGCAAAAAAAATTTTTTTATACATTAGTTGTAATATTCTTTTCTAAATGTTTGTGTACATAATTCTTAAAATAGGTATTTACTTTGTATGCTATATAAAAAGTTCTTCCTATAATAATTGCTGTGTTTACCAATTCAGGAATTGGATTCATCATTGTTCATAGTTGTTCCTGGATGTTGTTGTTAACGACTGTTGCCGGTGGCTTGCTCTGGGTTTTTCCCATAAATCTAAAATCTTTTAGTTTGCTAATCAGTTGTTGCTAATCAGTCGGTTGTTAGTGTGATGATCCAGTGAAGGACAGAAATTCCTTTCGTGTCCTGACTTGTCTTCCTCCACATTTCCTATTTCGCCTTTTTTGTTGATCTGCAACCTGTTCTCTTATTTGCCTTGTTGATATTTTTTACTTCTCTTCTCGTTTTCTCTACCCTTCAATTGAGATTGCTTTTGGTACGGCGCGGCGGCGATTGGGGTCGGGATGTATTTCTCTAATGTTTCAGGAATATACTCTTCGGATAATATTTCATTCCCGTTTTCGGATGTGAACTCTTCCGATTTATTTATTTCTTTCCTTCTTTTAAGCATTTTTCACACTTTTCAACATTTCTGTCGATCTCGTTGCTTGACATCTTAGCGTTGTAGCCAATTTAATTTAGCAGGATCGCCATGCGGTGGTCTTATCAGTGGCCCTATTGTTGGTAAGCGCACAAAGCTATATTGTTAAAGCGATTTCTCGCCGTAAGGTTGAGAGTTAAAAAACAACACTTGAATGTTCCAAATGACTCTGTTTTATTTTTACTACATTAATTCCTTAAATACTATTGTCTTAACTGTTATACAAATTTTCTATCTTACTTCTACTCGTAATAATATACATTCGAAATTATTCTATTTTCCTATTGTCCTCTATATCTAAACAGGGATCTAATTACTATTGAGTGACAATTAATACAATCGAGTGGAATGATGCTGCTGCGTTATGACTAGTATACTCGAATTCACTTTACATGCTCTTAAGGTCACATGTTAAATGTGCAGTGGCGGCACATATGTGGATACACTACAGTATTGCAGGATGTTTGCCAGCGGGTAGGTATTAAGAAGACCAGAACGACACCGCTTCACCCACAGTCAGACGGAATGGTGGAACGATTCAATCGAAACTTGAAAGAACACTTTTCCAAGGTGGTGGACGACAATCAACGAAACCGGATCATTGCATTCCCTTCTTACTGATGGCGTACCGAAGCGCTGTATATAGCACGACTGCACATTCCCCATGTGAAGTCATATTTAGCCGAGCATTAAGGTTGCCTAGTGAAGTAATATTCGCATCTTTTACATTGATGATATACGCGAAAGATTCCGAGATATCCACAAAATGACTAGGACAAAAATAATACTGGTATCTAGGAGGACGGCAATGATATAAATTCAGATTGCAAATTGCGAACATAACCTGAAGTGCGAAAATCGAACAGATCCACTTAGAGTGCGAGCGGTATTGAATGCGCCCACTGGAATGAATGACTGGAAAAGTGGTATCTGTCATACCATTTATAAGAAAAAAAGACAAAAAAGCGGTGGTTCGTAAATTTTTTTTTTTTTTTTTTTTTTATAATTTACACGTTCTCAAGGGGTTATGAATACCCTTTTATATGTTACCATAGTACGAGCGTTAGAGAAGGGGAAGAAAGAGAGGATAGGAAAGATTTTGGATGTAGTGGAGACTTAAACTCCATGGGTGGTGTCCGAACTAGCTTCGGGGAGTCACTTTTTCTTGTGTTCGTTACATTTGAAGAAATTCAAGATGGTGTGCATACTTTTTTTTAGGTATTACACCGACCTTTTGTTTCTTTTAAATAAAAGTGAAATGGATTTTGGTTGGGATTGAACGCGCAACCTTCCACTCAACAGACGAACACATTACCACTACACCGCGGCCACCCACATAAAATAACTGTCTGCAGGTAAAAAGCTGAGGGTCACAAAAAGGTATGTCAAAGTGACTTCATAAGAATCGACGACACAATATTACATTAAATGTCTTCGCCGAAACAGCAAACACTATCATGTTCGTCTTGGACAAGTGGGGCAATGATATCAAGCTGTATTTCATTTTCCGTCATGTTAATCAAATTAATTGGTTCCATTGAAGAGAAATACAGTCGGAAACCAAAGTACGACGATTTTATTTACTCTTAATCGATTGTTACAGTTGTTGATTGACCTGCATAACTTTTGTTTACAGATAACGCGACAAAGACGAACTTCCGCATTTGTATTAATAATTTGTGAGGCCTCAAATCACATTCCGAATCCGTGTCGAACATTAGTTAATAAGGGTTCATGCTTAGCAATTTTGCGACAGTCGTAAATACACCAAGGAAGAAGAAGTAGTAGAAGAGGAGGAGGAAGTTGTAAATAAAGAGCTGCAAAGGGCAAACACTTCGGAAGAGACTGAAGTAAGTTAACGAAACAGAGTCATTTCATATTTAGTTGCTAAACAAAACATTTTCATTATAGGAGTAAATAACCCCACCTGCAACTGATGATACTCGAAAGCGCAATCCACGCATAGATTAGCAAGCGTATTTTCCATTAATTTTAACTAAAACTTTATGTTGTTTGAATTTCAAAATCTGAAAAGAAGACTGATTAAATATTTATATTGATATTTATGAGAAACCACAAACAAACATGCAAGAAGGCTACAATCCACTGTGTGGATCGTTTTATACCTTATCCCATCCCATACTTAAAACTAAAATCCTTAAAATGTGGGCTTAGTGTCAAAGGAATATTAAAATTGAAATTGTCGCAACATATTGTTAAGACAGGTTTTCAAAATCTTATATGGTTCGACAAAAAACATATGAGAAGGTTGCAATCCACTGTGCGGATCGTTTTATACCCTATCCCATCCCATCCTTAAAATTAATATGCCTAAAATGTGGGCTTTTTGGCCATGAAATAAAGATAACGCCATGGTCAGAGCATATTGTACAGATATGTTATCAAAATCTTGTATGGTTCGACAATAAAAACGTTTTTCACCTGGTTATGCTATGAGATAGTAAATGGGTTTTGAAGAAAAACGCCTCTCAAAAGTGGACGTGGGCTTAAATGATGAACGGGCGAAATATTTGTTTTATCAAACCTAATGATTTTGTATCAAAAGTTTTTTTTTCGAATATTTTAAAATTTTACCGTAAAACGTATTTTTACTGAAAACGCCTTCAAAGTGAGGTCGTGGCAAAAATATATATACTCTATCCCATAGGGGTATGTTAGCTTTGATACACAGTTTGTAATATAGATAAATAATTTAGCTAGGTATACCTCAATGTATATGGATCGACTCAGAATCGCTATCTGAGTCTGTCTGTCCGTCCGTCTGTAGGTAATCGATTTTCGGACCTTAAATTTTGAGCTAAGGGAATGAAATTTGGTACATGTGATTCATGTACGTGGTGTTCGAAGGAGCGGAAAAATTTTCAAAATCCGCCTACTGCCACGCCCGCTTTTTAGAAAAACACCATACGGTAGTGAGTTTTGAAAAAAAAATTGTCTATATAAGATTTGTAGCCAACTTTATTATCTATATTTTGTTCTTATAAAGTTTTTTCCACGCCCACTTTTTGAAGGCGTTTTTATTACAAAACATTTTTTGGTAAAATTTTTAATTATTCGATAATATAATATGAACATTTCTGAACATTTTCATGCGCTGCGGAAGCAATCCATACCAATTTTGGGTTATTTGGAATTATTTAAAACGTCGGTAAGCAAGTGAATAGATTTCGGTAAAATAATTCCCTTATTTAAAACGCATCCGATCCGCACTCCATATAAAAGTTGACATTTCTACTTTTTTGTAAGATCGTAGCGGATAACATATTGAAACTTGTTATTTCCAATTTGTCAGCTATTCACAAGTATAATGAACAGTAAAAAGTATGTAAGAATCTTAAATAAAATAAAGCAATTAAAAAAAGTTATTTCGATTTATTTGAAGAAAGCAAACGTCGATGGTGGATTTTTTTTTTTTTATAATTTACACGTAATCAAGGGGTTATGAATACCCTTTTATATGTTACCATAGTACGAGCGTTAGAGAAGGGGCAGAAAGAGAGGATAGGAAAGATTTTGGATGTAGTGGAGACTTAAACTCCATGGGTAATGTCCGAACTAGCTTCGGGGAGTCACTTTTCTTGTGTTCGTTAAATTTGAAGAAATTCAAGATGGTGTGCATACTTTTAGGTATTACACCGACCTTTTATTTCTTTCAAATAAAAGTGAAATGGATTTTGGTTGGGATTGAACGCGCAACCTTCCACTCAACAGACGAACACATTACCACTACACCGCGGCCACCCATTTGACAGACAGATGAAGACAGAGCCTGATATTGCTTTCTGGAGAAAATACCCGACGTTGTCATTTTGTTTTGGGACAAATTAAAAAACCAAGTGAATTCCTTGGGTGATCCATGTAAAGAAGTTTTGGAATGGCAAAAGGTTAGTTCAACTTCAAATCAAGTTTAATTAAATGTTGCTAACTAAAATATCTTATCAGGTTTGGTCGGACCACAAATCGGCCTTGAGAAAGAAGCTATCGCAAAACAACCTGGAGAAAACTGCAACAGGTTGGTGACCAAATAAGGACATCTTCTTCAAGCCTCTGGAAGAAGAAGTAATTCAGCCAAATAAGGACATCTTCTTCAAGCCTCTGGAAGAAGATTTTGTTTTGGGACAAATTAAAAAACCAAGTGAATTCCTTGGGTGATCCATGTAAAGAAGTTTTGGAATGGCAAAAGGTTAGTTCAACTTCAAATCAAGTTTAATTAAATGTTGCTAACTAAAATATCTTATCAGGTTTGGTCGGACCACAAATCGGCCTTGAGAAAGAAGCTATCGCAAAACAACCTGGAGAAAACTGCAACAGGTTGGTGACCAAATAAGGACATCTTCTTCAAGCCTCTGGAAGAAGAAGTAATTCAGCTTGTTTGTTTAAAGGATTTTGTTTTAAAGGTGCCTACCGCGAGAAATTTTGGTTTGCCAGTGAAGAGAAAACTCAACAGCACTAGCAGTGAAAAACCAAATGATTTATTCAACGAAATAGTTGAATCTAAAACCGAGAATGAACTCAAAATGAGCAATAGTGTGTTACCCGGAAAAGCTGAAGATAATAAAAGAATACCAAAACCAATTCAACCTTTGGAGAGGCAAATAAACATGCAAGAAAAGCTTTATCAGGAGACTTCGAAAATACTTTTTTTTTTTTTTTTAAATTCATTTTCATTTAATTTTTCTTAAAACTAACTTAAATGCTAGACAAAAATTAATGAAAAAACTAGCCTACTTATCAACTACTTAACTAACTTACTTGCTCTATGCCGCGCCCTAAATTACTCGATAACTTAATTCTAATGCCTTTCGGCCTATTATCTAATATATAAATATAAAAGTAACACAATTTTTTTATTTTCGTCTCACAACCCTCGTGTTGGAGAAATTCATAATGAAAGGGTATTCCAAGCTTTGCATCAGATAGGCGAACACCAGAAGAAAACTCACTTGGCTCTAGATAGACCGTCTGATTGATCACCGAAAGAAGTGAAATTCTACGCATATGAGAAGAATCAACTCAAGCAAAAGATTGTTCAAATTGAGATGAGGAAAATTGGAGAGAGACTCGATGATTAAATCCTTTCCTTTCACGTTTGCAAGTTGCCAAGAAGCCTTTTTCTTATCCAAAAATATTATGAAGTCGGATATGTTTTATTGTTTTTTATGAATAAAAATGTTTTAAGTGAAATTTTGCAATATTTCATTCGGTATTCGCTGGGCTTCCTTTATGTATACGTGAGGTTGTGAAAATTCATCTTCATTATTTGCAACTTCATCAACTGCTTCATATTCTTGTGGCTTTCATCGTGTACATTATAGTGCAATCGAATAATGCACAGCAAAAAACGTCAGTAGCCAAGGGAACAGAGGGCATCCTACATCACATATTTGGAAAAGAATTTTTTGTGTAATAGTTGAACGTGTATAGTATGTACATTAGCTTTCGCTTACCTACTATTATGTACTTCTGTCTCCGCTATCATAAATACATTTAAAAGAAGAGTCGCATCAGTGTTTTTCCAGATGAACGGGTCGTGACAAAAACCAGGATACTTTGCGTTGATACACCTTATCCGCTGCAACTGATCACATACCTTAAAGGAAATTTGTTAAATACACAGCAAGATACATAGCTACTAACTTCAATAACAGTTAGACGGTTGAATCCTTTGCATTTTCTCCAGCAGGCTCGGCAATTTTGATATGAGTGCCATCGACGCAGAAGGTTATGCCGGGGATTCTTGATTATTCATAGAAAACCGTTTTTTCCGCTCTTCCGACATAATCAGACTTATCCATTTATGACAGAATTATTTTTCAAACAATCTGTGAAAACAACACTGACTATTGGCTGTGCTTTCTAATATTAAACTTACTCAGTCTTCGGCAGAAGAAAAATGTCTTGCCATAGTTCTTGCTCTCCTTCGTTCTTCCCTAGAATCAGTTTTATCTTCAAATTTTACTAATTTTTATTTTTTCATGTTAGAAATAATCAAATAAAAAATCATCAAATAAACGCGCTCATAGCATAACCAGGCGAAATACGACGTTTTTTGTCGAACTAAAGAAGATTTTGTTAAACTGTCTGAACAATTTGATCTGACAATGACATTTTCTGTATTTATCGCCATAAAGCCGACATTTTGGGGATATTAATATAAAAAATCGGATAGGATAGGGTATTTAACGAACCACCCTCATATGTTTATATTACCATAGCCATGTCTGCCCATTCGGACGGAAAGACAGACATAGTTTAATCAACTCAGCTAACGGTTCTGAGTCGATCCATATACTTTGAGGTATACCTAGCTAAATTATTTCTCTATGGTACAAACTATGTATCAAGACTAATATACCTATCCTATTGGATAGTTTTAGGCCAAACCATTAGAGATTTTAAAAAAGTGCCCGAACACTATATCAAGACAATCCTATTGTCTATATTTTTTCTCTACAAAGTTTTTTGCCACCCCCACTTTTTAGAGGCGTTTTCCGTAAAGAACATTTTTCGGTAAAATTTTAAACATTTCGAAAAAATTGATGCAAAGTAATTGGTTTTGATACAAAATCCATTTTTATACCCTACGCTATACCATATGCAGGGGAAAACGTTGTTTTTGGTCGACCCGTACAAGATTCTAATAAAATGTCTGAAAAATATGTTGCGACAATTTCAATTTTAATATTTCATTGCCATAAAACTCACATTAAGCTGATATTATTTTTTAAGGATAGGATGGGATAGGGTATAAAACGATCCACACAGTGGATTTTAGCCTTCTCATATGTTTTTTTTATTGTTGTTGAATTGCTGTTTTCAGTTTAGTTCTGCTTGATTTTTGATCCGTGTTTGAGTTCCGATGTTAGAATTGGATTGTTGCTATTGTTGTTCGGTATTTAGTTAAGTTGATCATCAGAGCATAAGCTGTTAGGATATGATAAGTCTGCTAGGCGTTCAATATCTGCTTGTAGTTGTTGAAGAGTTTCCCCTCTCTTCTGGATTTTGCTTCATAGCTACAATCGGTACACACTTTAAAGTGTGGTTGTTACCGACTGAACACAGCCAACGATATGCGATGACCATCCACGAAAATATTACCATTCACAGTGATTTATAACATTGAAAGTGAATGGATCTTTTACATCTTTTATACCTTTTATTACTGAAAGCTGAGCTGATGTGAAGCTGTGAAGAGAAGAGTAAAAAACTATAATATTGAGGTATATGTATGTATATTTCTTTGTACTAAGATGTTTATAACAATAAATATTTAGTTTCTTTTTTTTACATTCCCGTTGGAGGATACTCAAGAACGAGTTTTTCTTTTGCTTCACAATTCGGACAGTAGGAAATCAACATTTCTAAAAATTAAAGGATAGATGCGTACTCATACTCCATTTTAAGATGTCGGATGCAGCAGATTGTTCTTCTTGTACAAGAAGAAATGAGGCAGAAGATATGGTGCAATGCGATAAGTGCCAAAAGTGGTTGCACTACACTTGCGCTGAGGTTGATGGGACGGTGGCAAATAGGAGTTGGGAGTGCATTGTCTGCACAGAACTAAATGCTACAGTTCGCAATCGGAGTCCAGCTGGTGCATTATTAGGCGGTAATGAATCTGCACGGCCATTATCTAGGCAGTCGGAGAGGGGAAGCGTTGATAAAGCATCAATTGCGTCCACTACCAGAAGTCGGCGGCTGCTGAAATTGGAAATGTCTCGCTTGGAAGAACAGACTTACAATTCTTGCAAAAGGAGAAAGACAACGCGCAAGAATATCTGCGGAGGAAGTTTGAAATCTTGGCAATGGAGGAGGATGAGGACGATTGCGTGGATGATGCGAATTCAGCGGTAGATCGCGTAGTTGAATGGGCAAACAACGTGAAGCCACAGACAACAGATGACGTTAAAATACCTGTGGACGAACATCGCAAGAAGCTGACTTTCGAAGCAACATCTATAGCGGTTGTAGAACCTGCTCCACTAGAACAACGTCAGATATCGGCAAGGCAAGTACTGTCGAAGGAACTTCCATCGTTCTCAGGTAGTCCTGAGGAGTGGCCGCTTTTCATAAGCAGCTATGAGCACACCACCAAGCTGTGCGGTTTCTCCGATGACGAGAATTTGTGCCGTCTGCAGAGGGCAATAAAAGGAAGTGCTTTGCGAGCCGTTGGTTCTCGTCTAATGCAACCATCATCAGTCCAGGAGGTAATTTCGGAGCTTAGAATGTTGTATGGGCGACCGACGTACATTGTGCAGACGATGTTGAAGAAAATACGCGCGGAACCAGCTCCTAAGGTCGATCGTTTAGAAACCCTTGTACAGTATCGGTACGCAGTCTGAAGTGTACGATGCAGGCAGCCGGGTTGACCAGTCACCTAACACCTAACACCCCACTTTGCTGCAAGAATTGGTCGATAAGCTACCTGCCCCATTAAGATTGAATTGGGCTTTAGATAATGGTGCTAAAGAACAAAACGTAACGCAGTTTAGCGATTGGTTATACAAGATTGCCGAGGCAGCTAGCACCGTGACTACATTTGCTGCTGTAGACGGGAAATCTGATAGACGCCAAGCACATTTGCATGCTCACTCGGAGGATCGTGCATAAGGGAGTAAACCCCAATCAACAAAACAAGGGATAGGATGCTATCTCTGTGATCAGAATCATAGGCTTGTTGATTGTGAACGTTTGAAGCAGCTGAATATTCATCAGAAATGGGAGTTGACAAGAAATAAAGGCTTATGTGAAAAGTGTTTGGGACATCCGAAGAGGTTTAGATGTCGTAGTGGACGAGCATGCGGAGTAAACGGATGTACAAATGGACATCACTTCCTTCTGCATTTTACCCCGGAAACACCTCAACAACCACTACCAGTGGCAAGTGGAAGCTATCATGCTCACCAGCAGGTCAATGCCACGGATACGCTTTTCAACATAGTTCCTGCTGTTCTTTATGGTAATGGAAGGTCGTTAGAGACATTTGCCTTCTTGGACAATGGTTCGTCGCTGACGCTGGTGGAGGAGAGTATTGCTGATAGTTTGGGACTGAACGGGGTGAATAAACCACTGTGTCTTAAGTGGACCTCAGATACAACACGGTTGGAAGAAGAGTCCAAGGCTGTGCCGATGGAAATCTCGGGAGTGCCTGCGAAAGGCAAATACTGGCTTAGAGATGTAAGGACGATTAAGAAGTTGGCTCTACCCGTGCAATCTGTAGACAAGGAGAAGATGGGAAATAAGTATTCGCATTTATGTAGCATACCGCTGCAGTCCTACAAACATGCGCATTGTGGAATACTTATTGGAATAAATAATCAAAGGTTGATACTTGCACAACAAGTGAAAGTAGGAAGCTGGAACGATCCTGTGGCAACAAAGACAAGGCTGGGATGGTGTGTCAGCGGTTCTTACGTCAGAGATGGTAAAGCGAATGGAGTGTTTCATACATACGAAGCTTGTGACTGTAATAGGGATCTGAACGAGATGGTTCGGCAGCATTCCATTCTGGAGGATCTCGGAACCGGCAAATACATCGACTCAAAAGAAGATATTCGTGCTAAAGGTATTCTTAGCTCAACAGTGATGAGGCAAGGAGATTCGTTCAGTTCTGGCCTGTTGTGGAAGTACGATGACATAATTTTGCCAGAAAGCTATTCCATGGCTCTAAAGAGGCTCAAGTGCCTAGAAAAGAAAATGGAAGCTGATAGTTCATTGCTGGAGATAGTTAGTACGATGATCAACGATTTATTGGCTAAGGGCTATGCCAGAAAGTTAAGTCAGCAGGAGGTAGACGCTTACCATCCGAGGTGTTGGTACCTACCAACATTCATTGTTCGAAACCAGAACAAGCCTGGGAAAGTCCGATTAGTGTGGGATTCTGCAGCCACTACGCATGGGGTTTCTCTGAACAGCATGCTATTGAAAGGACCAGATGAGCTGAGAGTTTTGACGGAGGTTCTATATGGATTTCGAACGCTTTCGTCGAGTAGCTATAGCAGGTGACATCGAGGAGATGTTTCATCGAGTCGGTGTCCAAAAAGATGATCAACATTCGCAGAGGTTCTTGTGGCGGAATGGCATCTCCGATCGAAGTCCAGATGTCTACGTGATGCAGGTTTTAACCTTCGGAGCAACGTGCTCACCATGCATCGCACAACATGTGAAGAATGTAAATGCAAGGGAGTTCGCCAACATATTTCCCCGAGCATCGGAGCCCATTATTGAGCACCATTACGTAGATGATCTGCTCGATAGTGTGGACACAGTGGAGGAGGCCATCCAGTTGGCCAAGAATGTTAAGTTCATACATTCTAAAGGCGGATTCAACATTCGTAATTGGCTTTCGAACTCCAAACAAGTTCTGCAAGCTCTCAACCAGTCTGAACGCATGGGTAAAACATTTCAAGAACATCCTGACGAAATGAAGTGTACGACAAAGGTATTGGGACTCTGGTGGAATACAGTGGACGACAGCTTTACATTTTCTTTGAGGTTCACGAAAGCTCATGAGGATGTTTTGAAGGGACGGCGAATGCCAACGAAGCGTGAATCTATGACCCCTTGGGTTTTCTATCGTTGTATCTCTTCAAGTTGAAAGTATTACTCTAAGAGGTATGGAAGTCGGCCATCGATTGGGACAAGGTGATTCCACACAACATACGTGACGAATGGGAAGTATGGCGTGCATTGTTGCCAAAAGTGGAAGATGTCTGCATTCCTAGATGCTACTTACCGAAGAGTTTCAACAGTGATGCGTCGGTTCAGCTTCATGTGTTTGTCGACGCCAGCGAAAACGCTATGGCGGCTGTGGCATACCTACGATATAAGGACGGAGAATCAGTTGTTTGTACTATAGTCGGAGCCAAATGTAAAGTAGCCCCTCTTAAGCCATTATCAATACCTAGGCTGGAGCTACAGGCGGCTTTGATAGGATCCCGATTGGCTGATACAATTGTCAAGAGTCACGCAATAAGCATCGAGCGAAGATTTCTTTGGACCGACTCCAGGAATGTTTTGTGTTGGCTACAAGCAGATGCTAAACGATTTAAGCCGTTTGTCATGTTCCGAGTGGGAGAAATTTTAGAGCATACTCAGCAGAATGAATGGAAGTGGATCCCAACTAAGATGAACGTCGCTGACTTAGCTCCAAAGTGGGCAAAAACACCAACATTTCATCAAGAGAATCGATGGTTCAAGGGTCCCGAGTTCCTCTACGATGAAGAGGGGAGTTGGCCACAGTTTCTACTGCTGACAGATGAGAGCGATGATGAACCAGTTATAGACATCTATAGATTTTCAACATGGCGACGTTTAGTTCGTTCCATGGGGCGTGTGTTCCGATTCGCAAACAACGCTAGAGGCAGATGCAGTATTCTCGGATTGAGTAAAGGCGTTTTGTCAACGGATGAGCTGAAGCAGGCAGAGATGTTTCTCCTATGTATGACACAGAAGGGCAGATTCGCGGACGAGACTGCTATCCTAAAAAGTGAGATTATGCTACCGAAGTCGAGTACACTTTTCAAGTTATCGCCATACTTAGATGGAGACGGATTGTTGAGACTAAAAGGAAGAATCGATAGTGCCTGGTGCGTCTACGAAGTCACTAACCGTCCTATGATCATGCCAAAAGACCATCACATCACCTTGTTGCTCGTAGCCGAGTATCACAACCGCTTCCATCATCGGTGTCAAGAAACAGTAGTCAACGAGTTACGCCAGAAATTTTGGATACCAAGTTTGAGAACACTCATCAGGACAGTTTGCCGTAGATGTCAAGTATGCAGAAACAACAACGCAGTGCCAAGATATCCAGAGATGGCTCCACTTCCTGAGGCAAGAATGGCAGCGTATGTGAGACCATTCTCATACACCGGGGTCGATTATTTTGGTCCCATATTGATTGTGTCTGGAAGAAGAACTGAGAAGCGCTGGGGAGTCCTATTTACCTGCTTAACCATCAGAGCAATTCATATAGAGGTAGCGAATACACTTTCAGCAGACTCTTGCATTATGTGCGTTCGGAATTTTATGTCACGAAGAGGAACGCCAAGAGAGATATATTCTGATAATGGGACCAACTTTAAGGGAGCAGAGAAGGAGCTTCGAGATGCCTATCATCAGATGAATAAAGAAGTTATTCAAAACACGTTTACCAGCTCTGAAACCAGGTGGTTGTTTAACCCTCCGGCTGCTCCACACATGGGAGGCTGCTGGGAAAGGCTAATTGGATCGGTAAAAAGAGTGCTGAAGGAGATCACTGGAGGCCAGCGACTAGAAGAAGAAGCATTACGTGCGGTGCTAATAGAGGTCGAGGGAATCATAAATTCACGTCCTCTAACTCATGTCATCACTTCTTGCTTGGGTCATCTTGCGGCAGCAAACCACCAGGTGAGTTTAACAACAAAGATCTTCTTCGAAAGAGCTGGAGAGTTGCCCAGCAATTATCCAACATGTTTTGGCGGCGTTGGATACGGGAGTATTTGCCTACTCTTACACGGAGAACGAAATGGTTCCAGCCAGTAAAAAACGTGGAGAAAGGTGATGTAGTCATAATCGTTGATGAGAATTTGCCAAGGAGTAGCTGGCCGAAAGGAGTTGTTGTAAGCACAGTCATGGCGAAGGATGGTCAAACAAGGAGAACTACGGTAAGAACAGCTACAGGATTTTATGATAGGCCGGTAGTGAAGTTGGCAGTTCTGGATGTCGGCATGGCAGTTTGTGAAGCAGCAGCAGAAGCACCCGCCTCACCGGGGGGGAGAAATGTTACCGACTGAACACAGCCAACGATATGCGATGACCATCCACGAAAATATTACCATTCACAGTGATTTATAACACTGAAATAGAATGGATCTTTTATATCTTTTATACCTTTTATTACTGAAAGCTGAGCTGATGTGAAGTTGTGAAGAGAAGAGTAAAAAACTTAAATTTTTAGGTATATGTATATATATTTCTTTGTACTAAGATTTTTATAACAATAAATATTTAGTTTCTTTTTTTTACATTCCCGTTGGAGGATACTCAAGAACGAGTTTTTCTTTTGCTTCACAATTCGGACAGTAGGAAATCAACAGTGGTCATCACCAAACCACATCTCGATTGCTTTCACGATAGCGTAGTAGTTGCGTTGATTGTCAACGGAGATGGTTTGCAAAAGATCCGCAGCTGAACCACGCAAAGCCAGTGTAAACGCTATGGATTTTTCCTCGTTCTTCTAGCAATTGGTCATGGCAGCAGCTTCGGACTGATTCTTATAAATACACCATTGCGTCTGACCATTGAAAGTCCGAGGCTTTATTTACTTCATTCGTTGACAATCTCAAGATCTCTTCCCCTTCATCACCCGTTTTCTTAAGTGTCGCGTTTACGTGGTTACGTACTTCAAATTTTTATCGGTGTGTACATGGAGCGGCCATTTTGCAAAAATAGGAACAATTTCATGACGGCCGCCCATGTAAACAAATACGCGAGGTGAATTTCTTTGACATTTAAAATTGTGCGGGTCGTCAATTTTGCAATTGCCAAAATTATTTTATAAATTTAATTGTTAAAGCGCGAGTGTATTTTTGTTCGGCAAGCAAATATAATGCGAAATTTTCGTATGATCCAGCAGTCCAAGATATTTGATGGTAATGGATTCGAGAAATTGGTGTGGTTGTTGGCATTCGACAAACGAGAAATTCCTCACAGGGGTTATAATTGCTATTCTTAGGATTTGGAATACGATCTATTAAAAACATGTGCACAAGATTCACTCAATACAGGGCTATGAGCGTGCACATTCAATCTCGATAATGTGATTATCAATCTGTATCCCAAAAACAATCCGCTGGGTTTGTCACGCACAATTACCAGCTGCAATAGTTAATTCTACTATATTTCATCAGATGTAAGTAAGTATTGGACTTAATATAGTCTATGCGTGTTGTAATCTTCTTTTTGTAGGGTCAGCTTCAGTAAATAAACAACCGACTGCGCACGACAATCTGCAGTAGGGACAAAACGTCCGAAAACAACATCGCCAATGAATCAAGCTGAACTATAACAACTAAAATCTGTCAACGGCCAAACAATCACCCCAAATAGCTGTCCAACAACAACATACGTCAATAAACTGTAATCTACGATAAAACTACAGCAAAGATCAACTATCTTCATTCGCATCGCAGTTCATCAGGAGAAAAATCGATACAGAAAGCGTCACCCCAACAATCATCTCCACAACCGCCACCGCAACAACCGACTCTGTCCACAGTTTCACTGGTGACGATCCTGTTACGAGTAATGCACCACAATTGTAGAAATTGATGCAGTGGTAAGTAATAAAAGAGTGAAATACAGATGGCGGAGAATAACCCATTCTTTTATTAAAGCTTACGGACAATCCAAAATACGAAGTAGATCCCAATGCAGAATCCAGAGCAAATGAACTACTTGACGTAGCAAATTATGAATTTATAAAAAATTGTCATCAAACATATGTAGGTAGTTTTCTCTATCTAATATCGACTATGTTATGTAATCATCCTTTTCGTAGATTCAGATTTAACAAAGAACGACCAGCTGTAGCACCAAGGCTAGTTCCAAAATCAACAGTTGTGACCATTCTGGTTAAAGTGTCAGTGCAATAATAAATATCATCTTTCTATTTTTTGATATTATATATTACTGTTATTACGAGTTGATAACATATTTCAAAACACTTTGATTAACATTTTTTCATACCATTTCAGATGTCAACGAAATCTGTGACAAATATTTGTGGTGCAAATCCGACCAAAAAGATTCAAACGGACTTGTCATATGCGCCAATTTCAGTACGAATAAACGCAGCGTCAATCAACGATCAATTAGTCGACGACGAACCAATTGGTTTTATTGATAAATACTCAGTATTCATTATTTTTATATTATTTTCCAAACTAAGTTTAAATAACAAGACTAAGACTTAACACTTTTATTATTCTCATATCTTATTTGTAATTACTACCACAACTTACTTTTCATGTCAATAACTTCTAACAACAAAAATGTTAAGCAATAATTCGTTCCTTTATATTTAAATAAAACAAAACATTTCTCTTAAAATATAATCTCTTATTTTCATCTAGGTTATTTTAATCGAAAGGTTTGTATACTTAAACTGTCAAAAAATTTAGATTCCTGACTACCGGCTAAGTAAAATTTGAGACTAGAGAGGTAGAGCGTAAGTAGCACATCAAACATATGCCTATGGCTTAGGACAAGAGTCTGACTTTGCTTGTTTGGACTACTGTATATACTTTGTTCTTCTATCTCGGTTAAAATCGAGAGTTACACAATGAATGGAAATAAGCAACACCATTAGCACCACCACCAGGTATCAAGTACTTCAGATATCTGAATAGTGAACATCCTGTGATAAGAATGCGGATATTCCTTACGCGTTTAAAATTTTATAACATCGGTGAACTGGAATTGCAAGGACACAAGTCCCCTAAGCATCGCCTACAAAATCCAATACGCTCTGATATGTGAAAAACTCGTATGCCACCAACCTATTCGATGTTCAAAGCTATACCTATTACAGAGGAACTCTTTGTTATCTTTCCGCTAAATGACTTTCAAACCATTTACTCTCAACTTCATGAATTCGAAGCGGGAGCGCATGTAAGTCTAATGCTGCCGAATGCGTCTGCGTTTTCAAAGTCCCTCGCTTATGAAATCCGAACAGTCACTGCTTCTGCTTATTAAAACAAATGCCATACTGTTACAGTTTCTTGTATTCCTTTTGCCAGGCCATCCGATTGTATAAGCTTAGGGCTTATATTAGTTCAGTTGTTCGGCTTTTCTGTTAACAGCTCCAACTCCAACATCTGAATACAAACGACGCACGCCCTGCCATTTAATTTGGTAAAAAAATACTTTAAATTAGTAATATCAAGTACAAACCAGAAGAGTAAATAAAAACCGTATGCACGATTTGCTTTTTGATTTTTATAAATAATTTAGCATTCTATGAAAACACTTCAAACAAATTCTAAATCGCTATATTAAATTAAATTAAATTGTATACATTACTTCTTTTATATATGCTTGGCTTCGTTCTTTAAATCTAAGCGAATACTAAGCGACATTGTTTTTTCTTTCTGTTTGCTCATAAATAAATATATATATAAATATTTAGTCAGTCGTAAAAATAAATGCAAATTAAGTTTGCTAATCTTTGTGTGGAACGCGATTTCGAGTACCTTCAATTGCAGGTCGGGTTGTTCGCTCCTATAACGAAAATGTATTATTAAGCAACTGAATATGAAATGACTTTGTGTCGTTAACTTACTTCGGTCTCTTCGGTAGCTTCTGTGCTTTGATGCTCATTATTTACACCTTCTGCTGTTAATCCTCCTCTTCTACTACTTCTTCATTACTTTAAATATTGATTGCCGTCGTGCGCCGTTTACTATTTGAGTAGTTAATCATTTGTCACATCATCATGTCGAGTCACCTCGTTTTTCTTTTTGTTGTCGGACCTTTTCGCACACCAGATTGTCCGACTAGTGGTGCTTCCCAATCTCCATCGATGTCTGTATCCCAGTCATCGTGCTTTTGTGCATTGGGATCGCCAATAATATCTGGTAATTCATCCATTAACCATGGGGTTTGGCAGCCGATGGGTCGTGAATCATCCAAGTCATTCGGTTTCTCTGGGTTTGAATCTAGAATCTTCACCAAACAAATGAAAACCAGTTAACGACTACCGAAATTTCTCATATTGCATTATTATTGGCGAACTACTTTATGGATTTACGAATTTGGAATGTGCTGTCTTGTCAAGCTTCACAGGTTATTGATACAAATGCGGGATTTTGTCTTTGTTGCGTTATCTGTAAACAAAAGTTATGCGCGTCAATAAACATCTTTGACTAAAGTATAATCGTCGTACCTTGGTTTTCGACTGTGTTTTTCTTCAATAGAAGCCATTAATTTGATGACCATCAAGGAATATGGAATGCAGCTTCATATCATTGCCGCACTTGTCCGGGCAAACATGGTATAGTGTTTTGTCACTGAGCTATAGAATTGGATATAGAAGAAATTTAATATAATGTTATGTCGTCGTTTCGGAACATTTTTACTTTAGCTTCCAATCACTTTTTTCACTTTTTTTTTGTTCCACTCACTAAATTAAGCTAACAATTTAGCAATTTTTTTTTGTCGCTCTCAATTAGTTAAAAAGTTATTAAACAATGAAATTTCCAAAAATCCCTATAGAAATCAACCAACTTTTGACAGTTCACACATAGCTGAGTGATAAATATGAAGGAAAACATTCCAATGGAGCATTGCCAGATAGAAAAAAAAATTCATATTTCCCAAAATGTAAAGAAATGTAAAAAATGTAAAAAATTGTAAAAAAAATTATTAACAATGATTAATTAATAATAAAACATGACTAAACAAAATATCTTTACCATTATTATTATTATTATATTATAATGTTATTATTATTTTATTATATTGTAGTATTTCAGATTTCCAGGAGCATTATAAATTCTAGTATAATATAAAACTTATATTATAATACCTTTTCATATAAAGGTAATAATTTAAACATGGTAGCGACGTCATATATTTTAACGGGACTTTTCCATCAAAACACAGTTACAAGGTACGAATGGAATTCCGATGCCATTCGATTGCAGCTTGCAAAACTAAAAAGTGCGTTTTGGGTTAAGTTGAAAATTAAAAAAGTGAATAATAAATTAAAAAAACATGAATCAAATTAAAATCTATAAACTTTTTCATGCAAAAGAAGGAGCTGTTACGCAAGAAGCTTTAACTACGCTACAAAGCTGGGGCGTTATAGATCAAAATGGCGAAGTTAAGTGCAAAAACAATCATATTATGTTGCTGCGCCCCCAAAAAAATTTTGTAGATGGATACGGTTGGAGTTGCGACTGCTACTTCAAAAACATGTATAAAAAAGGGTGAGATGCAAATCGGTGAAGTCAATAAGACATAATACGTTTTTTCACAATTCGCATCTCACATTATATCAAATTATAATGTTTACGCATTTGTGGACAAAAAAACATCAAGAGTTCATTCATAATAGCGAAATAGAAATAACACCAAAGACTGCAACAGACTGGGCATCATTCCATAGAGAAATGGCTATGATAAAATGCCATAGTACCATAGGTAAGAATGTTTTATAAGTATAATAAAAAGTTACTTAAAGTATATATGTATTAACAGGTGGTATAGGAAAAATTGTGGAGATAGATGAATCGAAGTTCGGGAAAAGGAAGTGTTGTGAAATGTGTTACACAACAACAACCTCAACAAAAGCACCCTATATTTTTATGACCTTTTTTTGAATTCATCATACGGCACAAGCGCCACACATGTATTTTTACTGCTTTTTATTTTCCCGTTTCTTCCCGTTTTCCCGATCGCACAGCTTAGCAAGTGCATTTTTGAATGCCTGTCGCTCTCTTTGCTGTTGACCGCGATCGAGATAACACCTTCCAGCCTAAATTGACTTGCCGTTAGTATTTTCTTTTATCTTGGAAGTAAATTCAAATTCAAATTCAAATTCAAAATTAATAAAGTTAACAATTGTAACGTGGTTAAATCCAGTATTTTTCTTTTCGGGTTTTTCAACAATTTCTTGCACCGTTTCGCAACATTTATTGGTCCTTCGGTAGCCGAATTAATTTCGATTGTTTAATCGCTACAATTGGAAAATTATTGGACATATTTACTGTGTGAAAAGAGGTGGTAAGCCAGTTTTACAAAAGTGATAAAATTGGACGACGAACGTGCCAAGCAGAGCATATGGCAATTTATTGTACCCATTTTTATGTATGCATGGATGGTTGTTAAAAGTGATTCCTCATTGAGAAATTAATGAAGTGCATGAACAAATGGTTTATTAATGTGATAGTTTCGGAGCAATTTTATAGAAAAGTTCATACTTTTTCGGAAACATTTTAATATTTTTTCATCAGATCCTTTCATTTGCCGTGTTTTCTTGTGCTTTAATTCTGAGTTTTGGGGGCAATTCGATTAAAACAAAACGAGGTCACGTGAAGGGCAGCTTAACGCGCGCAGAAACATTTGCTGCATCCATTAAAGAAGAGACTCCTCTTTCATTAATTGGAATACGCTTCGCGAAACTTAATGAAGCGTGGTCAGAATTTGTGTCGCTGAACAAACAACTTTGTGATTTTTGTGATGATGCTGACTTTGTTGATCCAGCCTCTGAGTTTTAGGAATATGAAAATAAATTCTTTTCATCTCACTCAATTTTCACAAATGTGATCCGTGCGCGAAAGACTCCAGATCCGCCTAATTCTCAAACCACGTTGGTTGAAAAATTAGTTAGCCAACAAACCTCATTTGTTGAGTCCATTAATTCGTCATCCACAAGATGCTCAACACCAACTTTAGTCAATTTACCAATTGACTGGGGACTACAAAGATTGGCCGGAATTCAAGGATATGTTTACGGCTACAGTTGATTCAAACAAGTCACTATCCGGATCGCAGAAATTTAAATATCTGAAATCATGTTTAACAGGAAATGCAAGAAAGGTTATTCGGTTTATGGGTATCTCGGATGATAATTATTTAGAAGCATGGGACAGATTAGAGGCGCGCTTTGATAAAACTCATCTGACCGTACAGTCATTCGTACAATCATTTTTTGCGTTACCCACTGCGACCTCAGGGAGTGGACAAATACTTCGTGCTCTCACTGATGGAGCTGATGAGATTCTTCGGGGACTCAACGCGTTAAGTGCAAATGGCCGCGATCCTTGGCTCATACCATACACATTTTGCTTCAAAAAGTGGACCAGGATACTAAGCAGGCATGGGCGGAAGAAGTAGAAACGCTGGAAAGTGTAACAATATACGAACTCATAGACTTTTTAGAAATCCGCTGCACTTGCTTGGAGTCGTGTAACTCGCTGTCTCGTGCATCACAATCTCGCGTAAAACCCCATGCTCCTATTCGGTCTCATCTTGTTGAATCTAAGCAAACCTGCCCAAAGTGTCATGAAAACCATACACTACCCCACTGCAAACATTTCGCCGGTCTTGACATTGCTGTTCGTCGCGATTTCGTGAAACAACAATCACTGTGTTTTAATTGTCTTCATCAAGGCCATAACTCAAACAAATGTCGGTCAACATTTAGATGTCGGATGTGCAATGCTCGCCATCATACTTTAGTACATCCTTCTCAAGCACCAGAAAATGCGCCTTCGTCTTCGAATGCTATACTTCCAAACACAAACATGTCGCCTGATCCTTGTCCTCCAATAATTTCAAATCACTCGCTTGAATTTGCTCGTCACACTCAAACATTGCTACCAACTGCAACGGTTCAGGTTCAAGATAGACAAGGATCATTTCAAAATCTGCGGTTATTATTTGATACAGGTTCCCAGGTGTAATTCATATCAGAACGTGCTGCACAACGCTTGGGGCTGAAACGCAAGCCAGCCAGGATTCCTATTACATGTATAGCTTCGACTTCGGCTGGTGAAACTAATGGATTGGTTTCACTAAAACTTTACTCTCGAATCAATACCGAGTTCATTAACATTGATTGTTACGTCATTTCGAAACTTACCTCTTTGTTGCCCTCTTCGTCAATCGCCTGTCTCAATACCAACAAGGTATTATCAATTCAACTTGCTGACCCTTACTTTAACGAGCCAAGCCCAATAGATATTTTAGTTGGGTCGCATAAAGTGTTTAGCGCAATAACTGGTCCCATGCATCCAGCAGAAAATGGAATTCCTGAAACAATTCCAACCATTTTCGGGCTAGTTATTGCAGGTCGTTTTACACAAGCTGTTTAAAGTTCCAATCAAGAAATGCAATCTTATTGCACTGAGTTAGACTTCACGCAAGACTTTGATCTCGAACGATTTTGGCGTTTGGAAGAAGTTTCAACTCAACCTCTCGGCATAACTATACTTTAGCTGCCTTTCACTTTTTGCACTTTTTTTTTTATTTATCGATTCGTCTCTGCGCACTGATCATTTATATGCTTTAAAAACTTTTCGCTCACGTTTAGTTTAAAAGTTATTAACAAAATAAAATTGCACTTTTTGGGTTATAATCCCATACAAATTGTTTGTAGTTTGACACTTCATTTATTTTTTTTTCTGCTGCGGTGTACGCAGCATTGCCATGTTGAAAAAAACATACCAAATAAAAATATTTTAACAAAAAGAAATGTTGACTAAGGCGCCTGCCTGACGACTTTAAATACCCTGAGCGGAGCAACGAAGTTGCGTGAGCGTGGACTGTCCACAGAAAGAGAGTTGAAATCCTTTGTTCCCGCGAAGCGGGCCACGCAGAGTACCGCTTAATAGAAAAACTGTTGACTTAGGCGCCTGCCTGACGACTTTAAATACCCTGAGCGGAGCAACGAAGTTGCGTGAGCGTGGACTGTCCACAGAAAGAGAGTTGAAATCCTTTGTTCCCGCGAAGCGGGCCACGCAGAGTACCGCTTAATAGAAAAACTGTTGACTTAGGCGCCTGCCTGACGACTTTAAATACCCTGAGCGGAGCAACGAAGTTGCGTGAGCGTGGACTGTCCACAGAAAGAGAGTTGAAATCCTTTGTTCCCGCGAAGCGGGCCACGCAGAGTACCGGTTAACAGAAAAACTGTTGAGTTAGGATTTAATTTATTTATTATATTATACTAATTTATGATGAATCGTCAGAATCATTAGAACATGGTTCTGGAATTGCTTCTTGCCCGTTGTATAGTTTGCCGGCACATTTAAAAAATTCTTCGAGGGGGTCTAAATTTTCGTTACGGCATTTTTTTAAGATATTTTGTTTAGTCATTTTTTATTATTAATTAATGATTGTTAATAATTTTTTTTAAAATTTTTTACATTTTTTACATTTCTTTAAATTTTGGGAAATATGTAATATTTTTTTTCTATCTTGCAATGCTCCATTGGAGTGTTTTTTTTTTCATATTTATCATTCAGCTATGTGTGAACTGTCAAAAGTTGGTTGATTTCTATAGGGATTTTTGGAAATTTCATTGTTTAATAACTTTTGAACTAATTGAGAGCGACAAAAAAAAAAATTGCTAAATTTTTAGCTTAATTTAGTGAGTGGAACAAAAAAAAAAGTGAAAAAAGTGATTGGAAGCTAAAGTAACAATGTTCCAACTTCTCTTGTCTGTTGAAGAGCAACAAGCTGAAGATCATTTCGTCAACACACATACTCGTCATACTGACAATCGCTTCATGGTAGAATTGCCATTTAAACATAACCAAACAGTAAACTTCGGTAATTCTTTTCAAATCGCACTCAATCGAATGCAATCAACCGAAAGACGATTCGCATCAAAATCGGAGTTTATAAAGCAATACACTGAGTTTATGCAAGAATATATCTCGTTAGGCCATATGACAGAGATACCCTCACATGAAGTTGCGAACATCGAATGCTACTATCTTCCTCATCATGCCGTGTTTAAAAGTGACAGTAGCAAAACGAAAATACGAGTGGTCTTCAACGCTTCTGCCAAAAACAACACTTCAAAATCACTAAATGATTGCCTTCTTGTGGGTCCTACAATTCAACGTGATATTTTCGCAATATGTCTACGATTTCGTCGCCACGTATACACAATTTCGGGAGACATCGAAAAGATGTACAGGCAGATTTGGGTTTCTACTAAACATACGGACTTTCAGAGGATAGTTTGGAAAGAATGTCCTGAAAAGCCTGTCAAACACTATCGACTCCGGACGGTTACCTATGGTACAGCGTCAGCACCTTTTTTAGCAGTTCGAGCTTTGAAACAAATAGCCCTTGATTCAAAAGATACTCATCCCGTTACATCTTCTGTTATTTTAAATGACTTTTACGTCGATGACGTAATTACGGGGGCAGATACAATTGACGATGTGACACACCTCCGAATTGAATTGCCAGGTTTACTGAGATCTGCTGGTTTCCATTTGAGAAAATGGACCACTAATTGTTGGCCTTTGCTAATGTCAATCCCAGAAGATCAACGTGAGATCTCACCAATTGATTTTGAAGAATCCAACGCAGTAAAGGTTCTTGGTCTTCTATGGTGTCCATCTGAGGACTGCTTCTCTTACAAAGTTCAACTGAAGATACCTGGAGCTATTACCAAACGGCAAATACTATCAGAAGCATCGCGGATTTTTGATCCGATTGCATTTCTAGCACCAGTGGTAGTATCAGTCAAAATCATGCTACAAGAACTCTGGAAAGAGAAATTAATGTGGGACGAAGAAGTTCCACAGGAAATTGCGGATCGTTGGAGACAAATTCATCAAGAACTTCATTGTCTTGAAGCGTTGCGCATTCCCAGATCTTGTGGTCTAACAACAAGAATTGGGAACTGCATGCATTTTGTGATGCCTCATTGGACGCATATGCAGCAGTAGTTTACTGCCGGAGCATTAATATTGACAACACCGTATCGGTAAAGTTAGTAGCAGCCAAAAGTAAGGTGGCTCCTATAAAAATTTTGTCACTGCCACGCTTAGAACTGTGTGGAGCACTTCTTTTAACCCGCCTCATTAACAAAATTAAGACTTCTTTGCAGAAAACCGAAGTTAAACTATTTGCCTGGACGGATTCCTCTATCGTGCTTCACTGGTTGACAGTACCACCGAAAAAGTGGTCAGTTTTTGTTGACAACAGGACATCAGAAATACTATCCTCAATACCTCGGACGTCGCTTCCCGTGGAATTGCACCATCGCATCTACCATCATATGAAATCTGGTGGAAGGCACCTCAATGGCTCTGGGAAAAAGGGGATCAATGGCCTATTTCAAACGTGGATGTGGGGAGCATCTTTGGTGATCAATTGGAGGAGAGAAGGTCAGCTAAAACTAAGGTATTCGTGTCTATTATTAAACCTCTGAGCATTTTAGAAACACTTTTAGACAATGTGTCTACATGGTCTAAATGTATTCGGATAGTTGCGTACATCTATCGTGTTATGCCAAATCGTCGCCGGTTGGCTTGCGAATCGCAAACTCTAACTACAAAAGAACTTTCACACTCAAAGACTTGTCTAATTAAAGCCGCGCAGTGTTCGTTATCTTCATTCGAAATCGATCTCCTTCAAAAGAAAAAACCATTGCCAAAACGAAACAAACTTGTAAGTCTAAATCCATTTCTTGACTCATATGGGGTGCTTCGCGTCGGTGGACGGTTATACGAATCAGAATTATCGTATAATAAAAAACATCCCATAATTTTGTGCAAATCACACCCTATATCTAAACTAATCGCGGAATACACACACAAACATTATCTTCATGCCGGTGTGACGTTAACCTTTTCGTTAGTGAAACAAAACTTTTTTATCATCGGATCTCGAAATATGATTCGAAAGGTAGTTCACGAATGTATTGTATGTTTCCGTCAACGGATGAGTACATATACACAATTGATGGGAAACTTACCCGCCGAGAGAATTCGTTTTTCTAGAACATTCAGCAAGGTTGGTTGTGACTATGCAGGTCCCATAACATTACGATTATATCGCGGCAGGAACCCTAAGCTTGTCAAGGCTTACATAGCACTCTTTGTCTGCTTCGTCACAAAAGGAATTCACCTCGAGTTGGTCGGTGATTTATCGTCGGATGCATTTTTGTTGGCTCTTGACCGTTTTGCTGATGCTGACTTTGTTGATCCAGCCTCTGAGTTTGAGGAATATGAAAATAAATTCTTTTCATCTCACTCAATTTTCACAAATGTGATCCGTGCGCGAAAGACTCCAGATCCGCCTAATTCTCAAACCACGTTGGTTGAAAAATTAGTTAGCCAACAAACCTCATTTGTTGAGTCCATTAATTCGTCGTCCACAAGATGCTCAACACCAACTTTAGTCAATTTACCAATTGACTGGGGACTACAAAGATTGGCCGGAATTCAAGGATATTTTTACGGCTACAGTTGATTCAAACAAGTCACTATCCGGATCGCAGAAATTTAAATATCTGAAATCATGTTTAACAGGAAATGCAAGAAAGGTTATTCGGTTTATGGGTATCTCGGATGATAATTATTTAGAAGCATGGGACAGATTAGAGGCGCGCTTTGATAAAACTCATCTGACCGTACAGTCATTCGTACAATCATTTTTTGCGTTACCCACTGCGACCTCAGGGAGTGGACAAATACTTCGTGCTCTCACTGATGGAGCTGATGAGATTCTTCGGGGACTCAACGCGTTAAGTGCAAATGGCCGCGATCCTTGGCTCATACACATTTTGCTTCAAAAAGTGGACCAGGATACTAAGCAGGCATGGGCGGAAGAAGTAGGAACGCTGGAAAGTGTAACAATAAACGAACTCATAGACTTTTTAGAAATCCGCCGCAATTGCTTGGAGTCGTGTAACTCGCTGTCTCGTGCATCACAATCTCGCGTAAAACCCCATGCTCCTATTCGGTCTCATCTTGTTGAATCTAAGCAAACCTGCCCAAAGTGTCATGAAAACCATACACTACCCCACTGCAAACATTTCGCCGGTCTTGACATTGCTGTTCGTCGCGATTTCGTGAAACAACAATCACTGTGTTTTAATTGTCTTCATCAAGGCCATAACTCAAACAAATGTCGGTCAACATTTAGATGTCGGATGTGCAATGCTCGCCATCATACTTTAGTACATCCTTCTCAGGCACCAGAAAATGCGCCTTCATCTTCGAATTCTATACTTCCAAACACAAACATGTCGCCTGATCCTTGTCCTCCAATAATTTCAAATCACTCGCTTGAATTTGCTCGTCACACTCTAAAATTGCTACCAACTGCAACGGTTCAGGTTCAAGATAGACAAGGATAATTTCAAAATCTGCGGTTATTATTTGATACAGGTTCCCAGGTGTCATTCATATCAGAACGTGCTGCACAACGCTTGGGGCTGAAACGCAAGCCAGCCAGGATTCCTATTACATGTATAGCTTCGACTTCGGCTGGTGAAACTAATGGATTGGTTTCACTAAAACTTTACTCTCGAATCAATACCGAGTTCATTAACATTGATTGTTACGTCATTTCGAAACTTACCTCTTTGTTGCCCTCTTCGTCAATCGCCTGTCTCAATACCAACAAGGTATTATCAATTCAACTTGCTGATCCTTACTTTAACGAGCCAAGCCCAATAGATATTTTAGTTGGGTCGGATAAAGTGCTTAGCGCAATAACTGGTCCCATGAATCCAGCAGAAAATGGAATTCCTGTAACAATTCCAACCATTTTCGGGCTAGTTATTGCAGGTCGTTTTACACAAGCTGTTCAAAGTTCCAATCAAGAAATGCAATCTTATTGCACTGAGTTAGACTTCATGCAAGACTTTGATCTCGAACGATTTTGGCGTTTGGAAGAAGTTTCAACTCAACCTTTCTTGTCTGTTGAAGAGCAACAAGCTGAAGATCTTTTCGTCAACACACATACTCGTCATACTGACAATCGCTTCATGGTAGAATTGCCATTTAAACATAACCAAACAGTAAACTTCGGTAATTCTTTTCAAATCGCACTCAATCGAATGCAATCAACCGAAAGACGATTCGCATCAAAATCGGAGTTTAAAAAGCAATACACTGAGTTTATGCAAGAATATATGTCGCTAGGCCATATGACAGAGATACCCTCACATGAAGTTGCGAACATCGAATGCTAATATCTTCCTCATCATGCCGTGTTTAAAAGTGACAGTAACACAACGAAAATACGAGTGGTCTTCAACGCTTCTGCCAAAAACAACACTTCAAAATCACTAAATGATTGTCTTCTTGTGGGTCCTACAATTCAACGTGATATTTTCGCAATATGTCTACGATTTCGTCGCCACGTATACACAATTTCGGGAGACATCGAAAAGATGTACAGGCAGATTTGGGTTTCTACTAAACATACGGACTTTCAGAGGATAGTTTGGAAAGAATGTCCTGAATAGCCTGTCAAACACTATCGACTCCGGACGGTTACCTATGGTACAGCGTCAGCACCTTTTTTAGCAGTTCGAGCTTTGAAACAAATAGCCCTTGATTCAAAAGATACTCATCCCGTTACGTCTTCTGTTATTTTAAATGACTTTTACGTCGATGACGTAATTACGGGGGCAGATACAATTGACGATGTGACACACCTCCGAATTGAATTGCCAGGTTTACTGAGATCTGCTGGTTTCCATTTGAGAAAATGGACCACTAATTGTTGGCCTTTGCTAATGTCAATCCCAGAAGATCAACGTGAGATCTCACCAATTGATTTTGAAGAATCCAACGCAGTAAAGGTTCTTGGTCTTCTATGGTGTCCATCTGAGGACTGCTTCTCTTACAAAGTTCAACTGAAGATACCTGGAGCTATTACCAAACGGCAAATACTATCAGAAGCATCGCGGATTTTTGATCCGATTGCATTTCTAGCACCAGTGGTAGTATCAGTCAAAATCATGCTACAAGAACTCTGGAAAGAGAAATTAATGTGGGACGAAGAAGTTCCACAGGAAATTGCGGATCGTTGGAGACAAATTCATCAAGAACTTTATTGTCTTGAAGCGTTGCGCATTCCCAGATTGATGTGGTCTAACAACAAGAATTGGGAACTGCATGCATTTTGTGATGCCTCATTGGACGCATATGCAGCAGTAGTTTACTGCCGGAGCATTAATATTGACAACACCGTATCGGTAAAGTTAGTAGCAGCCAAAAGTAAGGTGGCTCCTATAAAAATTTTGTCACTGCCACGCTTAGAACTGTGTGGAGCACTTCTTTTAACCCGCCTCATTAACAAAATTAAGACTTCTTTGTAGAAAACCGAAGTTAAACTATTTGCCTGGACGGATTCCTCTATCGTGCTTCACTGGTTGACAGTACCACCGAAAAAGTGGTCAGTTTTTGTTGACAACAGGACATCAGAAATACTATCCTCAATACCTCGGAAGTTGTGGAACCATGTCCGCTCAGCTAGCAATCCTGGGGACGTCGCTTCCCGTGGAATTGCACCATCGCATCTACCATCATATGAAATCTGGTGGAAGGCACCTCAATGGCTCTGGGAAAAAAGGGGATCAATGGCCTATTTCAAACGTGGATGTGGGGAGCATCTTTGGTGATCAATTGGAGGAGAGAGGTCAGCTAAAACTAAGGTATTCGTGTCTATTATTAAACCTCTGAGCATTTTAGAAACACTTTTAGACAATGTGTCTACATGGTCTAAATGTATTCGGATAGTTGCGTACATCTATCGTGTTATGCCAAATCGTCGCCGGTTGGCTTGCGAATCGCAAACTCTAACTACAAAAGAACTTTCACACTCAAAGACTTGTCTAATTAAAGCCGCGCAGTGTTCGTTATCTTCATTCGAAATCGATCTCCTTCAAAAGAAAAAACCATTGCCAAAACGAAACAAACTTGTAAGTCTAAATCCATTTCTTGACTCATATGGGGTGCTTCGCGTCGGTGGACGGTTATACGAATCAGAATTATCGTATAATAAAAAACATCCCATAATTTTGTGCAAATCACACCCTATATCTAAACTAATCGCGGAATACACACACAAACATTATCTTCATGCCGGTGTGACGTTAACCTTTTCGTTAGTGAAACAAAACTTTTTTATCATCGGATCTCGAAATATGATTCGAAAGGTAGTTCACGAATGTATTGTATGTTTCCGTCAACGGATGAGTACATATACACAATTGATGGGAAACTTACCCGCCGAGAGAATTCGTTTTTCTAGAACATTCAGCAAGGTTGGTTGTGACTATGCAGGTCCCATAACATTACGATTATATCGCGGCAGGAACCCTAAGCTTGTCAAGGCTTACATAGCACTCTTTGTCTGCTTCGTCACAAAAGGAATTCACCTCGAGTTGGTCGGTGATTTATCGTCGGATGCATTTTTGTTGGCTCTTGACCGTTTTTCAGCACGTCGTGGTAAGCCACTCGAAATCTGGAGTGACAACGGCACTAACTTCCACGGGGTTAAACGGTTTATACCTCCATCAGCACCACATTTTGGAGGCTTATTAGAGGCAGGTGTGAAATCCGTTAAGATGCACTTAAAACGTGTTATCGGAGACCACAAATTGACTTACGAGGAGATGTATACTCTACTCACACGAATTGAAGGGCTTCTAAATTCACGCCCAATGTGGCAAACTTCAGATGGAGAGCCATCCGCTTTAACCCCCTCGCATTTTATGATTGGGGAAGCGTATACTTCAGTTCCTCAACCAGATATATCTAATTCAAATTTGTCTATAAAATCTAATTGGTTTGCATTACAGATACCTTTACAAGGCTTTTGGAAACGGTGGCACCAGGAGTACCTTACATCCCTTCAGCAAAGACCTAAATGGCAAACGGCTCAACCCAATCTCAAGGTGAATGATGTCGTACTTCTTAAAGAATCCAACCTACCACCATCCAAGTGGATTCTCGGCCGAGTCGATGAGATACATCCTGGAAAAGACAACAGGGTTCGAGTTATAACCATCCGCACTCAACATGGCAGTTACGTGCGACCTATTACCAAGGTTGTCCCACTTCCTTTTGCTGAAAGCCAGGAGCCTTTCAGGGGGGGCTGAATGTTGTGAAATGTGTTACACAACAACAACCTCAAAAAAAGCACCCTATATTTTTATGACCTATTTATGAATTCATCATACGGCACAAGCGCCACACATGTATTTTTATTGCTTTTTATTTTCCCGTTTCTTCCCGTTTTCCCGATCGCACAGCTTAGCAAGTGCATTTTTGAATGCCTATCGCTCTCTTTGCTGTTGACCGCGATCGAGATAACACCTTCCAGCCTAAATTGACTTGCCGTTAGTATTTTCTTTTATCTTGGAAGTAAATTCAAATTCAAATTCAAAATTAATAAAGTTAACAATTGTAACGTGGTTAAATCCAGTATTTTTCTTTTCGGGTTTTTCAACAATTTCTTGCACCGTTTCGCAACAGGAAGTACCATAGGGGGCACCACGTTGAAGGACAGTGTATCTTCGGTGGAGTGGAAAGAGGTTCGGGTAAATGTTTCCTCGTCCCTGTTGAAAAACGGGACAAGGAAACACTGCTCAAAATTATAAAAGAGTGGTTTGAACCTGGAACCATTATCATCAGTGATTGTTGGAAGGTATTTTAATGCATTTATTTATATCAAATAAGAAAAACCATTTAAATATCATATTCCAGAGCTACGACTGCTTGAAAGATGAAGGCTTTCAACATTTGACGGTGAACCACTCTGTTCAATTTAAAGATCCTGATACTGGTGCCCACACCAACAATGTCGAAAGTATGTGGCGACATACAAAAGCCTCACTGTCCCAATACAGTCGGAAAAAAACATTCTTCGGGAGATACATGGCCAAATTTATGTTCTTAAAAAAATGCCGTAACGAAAATTTAGACCCCCTCGAAGAATTTTTTAAATTTGCCGGCAAACTATACAACGGCAAGAAGCAATTCCAGAACCATGTTCTAATGATTCTGACGATTCATCATAAATTAGTATAATGTAATAAATAAATGAAATCCTAAGTCAACAGTTTTTCTATTAACCGGTACTCTGCGTGGCCCGCTTCGCGGGAACAAAGGATTTCAACTCTCTTTCTCTAGACAGTCCACGCTTACGCAACTTCGTTGCTCCGCTCAGGGTATTTAAAGTCGTCAGGCAGGCGCCTTAGTCAACATTTCTTTTTGTTAAAATATTTTTATTTGGTATGCTTTTTTCAACATGGCAATGCTGCGTACACCGCAGCAGAAAAAAAAATAAATGAAGTGTCAAACTACAAACAATTTGTATGGGATTATAACCCAAAAAGTGCAATTTTATTTTATCAATAACGTTTAAACTAAATGTGAGCGACAATTTTTAAAAGCATATAAATGATCAGTGCGCAGAGACGAATCGATTAATAAATAATAAAAAAGTGCAAAAAGTGAAAGGCAGCTAAAGTATATTTATGCCGTCGTTTCTTATGTAGTTACTTTGACATACATTTTTTGGATCCTCTGTTGGTTTGCCTGCCGACAGTAATTTTTCTATTCCGTCCTACAAGAAAGAAATAGCACTTATATAATATACCTAGATGTAGTTGAAATTAGTTTGATTTTATTACCTGCATTGTGACTTCATATTGTACCACTAATGTATTGTCAATGCAGACGAATGGTTCTTTAGGAACGAGGAGATTGCAGCGTGTTTGGCTTTCGACTTAAGAACAAGTCCAATATCGTTTCTCCAAACAAATCTCAAAGAGTGATTCGAAACTCCATTGACCATCATATTGCTTTTTGTTTGCTTGAGATCGGATCTATTATTTCTCGGACAACTCAGTCTCATCGAAATGATCCACAAAGCAGAACTTTGTGGATAGTTTTTCATAGGTGTAATCAGAAGCGACATCATCCTGCAACACACGAAATTTATTAAACAAATAACAAATAAACTAATATTTACAATGTTGTTCCCTCATGTCCTCACAAAAAATTATTGTGAACAATCCCCATTGTTTTTGAGGTAAATAAAAACAGCTGATGTTGACAAATATTAAAAAGTAAAATCCGAGGGTCGGGCTACATCAATGTGTGGTGGGATCACCTTCCAATGTGAGAGATATATATTTAAAAAAATTCGTTATGAAATTCGTTAATATGAAATATATATATATTTAAACTTGTTATAGCTCTTTATAGCCGTGTTACTATAAACATTTTAATGATTGGTTAGGTCAAAAAATATTTAAGTATATTTTAAGTCTTAAATCGGTGTATATAATCGATTTTCACATTTAAGCAATGTTTCTGTGTATACAAAAACATTCTCCAATGAGGATAGTCGAAAAAATAGTTTGAATAGTTTGAAAAAAAAAAAATAGAACAAAAAACAAAATATATTAAGAATGAATAACTAACTGCTTATTGAAATGACCTATACTTGAGAAATTTATTTATATGCATATGTGTTTTATTTTTATTAATTCTGAACTTGTAATTCATATTAACTATAAAATTGAATAATTGTGATTTTAATTTTCGTCAATAAGGAAACCTAATGTTAATAAGTGTAGAGAGATTAAAACGAAATACTTGACTGTTCTTATCACTGAAGTACGATTTTTTAGATATTAACCGAATCACACTGTGTACTTGTGTTTTTTTCTCAGGTCTCGTATAAGTCATCTTTCTCTTTGACCTCTAAGCAACGTTCTTTTATGTAAACAATCTTTTATAGACTATGATTGTTAAAAATATACATATTATATATATTACATAACTAAATTTTAATATATAATGAATAAATGATTATATTATTTTCAACCGTCAAGATTCAAATTTTGCCCCATGGGAAATGTTTACAAATGTAACATCTATCCAACTAGCATTCCAAGAGCTGTGGGCAAAAAGCGGGGAAATTTTAATTTGGCCGTTATTATTAGTTTGAAAATTTTGTATTTGTCAGTTGCCTACGTTTTGAAGTTTAAAAGACCAGCCGGCAGACAAGTGTGTGTGAATCAAATATGTGTGCACCTATTTAGGCCGTGGTGAGTAATTTATCTGTCAAAATCCTGGAAAATTCCAGGACTAGCTTGAAGGCAAAACGTAAAGTCCTGGAAAGTTTCCTATCTTTTCCTTACTTCATCTCTGACCTGGAGTGCCAGTTATTAACTTCCAGGCACTTCCAATGAAGTCAAGGGAACGCTTTTTTTGTCGATTGGCTTAAGGCGGTTAATATGAGTCGTTTAATATGAGTCGGTATTATATTTAGATCATGAATGAGGAAAGGGTATAGCTTTTTTTGTTTTCTTATGTTTCCTGTTACATGTTGTTGTATTGTGTCAACGCATCTCTGGAAGATGCCTTAATATATTTCGTGGATGATCTTAAAGTTTCCATCTTATGTTTTAGCTGTTCTTGTCTTTATTGTGAGGAATTGCGCGTTTGGATAATCCATGATTTGTACGTTGGCCGTACATATGGTGAAAATAGACCTAAAATAAAAGGGTTAGTTTTTAATATGGGATTTATGCACAACTCTACCGTATTCTGTTACTATAGTCGTTTGTCTGTTTTATTTTACTCTTTTTTCTTTAAATCTATTTGAGAGTTTCGTTCCTAATCTTTTATTGACATTTAAATGTATAATTTGTCCCGGTAAATATTGTTTTATATCGTGTTTCTTTTTGTTATGGTAATGGATATCTTTTTTTTGTTTCTGAATCAGTTTTTCGAAGTTATTTTTCCTGGTTTTCTCATAGTCATTCGTGGTGAAATGGACATTTCGGCCGAAGAAGACGTCCACTAGCCTTTTATTTGTAGTTGAGTGGATGCTATGACTGTATTCATTAACGGCACTTCCGATTAACTCCTCAAAGTTACGTTCGGATCCGTTTTCTTTAACGCACCTAATTATTTCCGTTAAGGTTGAATGGAAGCGCTCAATTTGCCCGTTTGCTTCGGTTTTGTACGGGGGTGTCGTAAAGACATTAATACCGAATTCGTCTCTCATCATAAATAATATGGAGGCTGAATTCAGTGAAGGTTCATTATCGATTACGATCGATTTTGGTACTCCATGGAAAAATATTAACTCTCTTAAGGGTCGACTTATGTCCTCAATAGACCTGGTTTGTAATATTCTAAATTGTGCATACTTAGTAAATTTATCCAAGGAAGTTAATATAATTTTTTTCTCGGTCAAGAATATATCGAAGTGGAGGGTGTGTCCTGGGTAGGTTGGCATGGGTGTTTCTCCGAGTTTTGGCTGATTTGGATGTCTCTCATATTTACTGCGCTTACAGGTGGAACAAGTTTGGTTAATTCTTTTAATTTTTTTAGACATGGAGGGGAAATAAAACTTTTCCAATATCCAATATGTTTCTATAATGATTGCATAGGTCTGATTTCGTAGTGATTGTAGGGACCATATTATTGCCAGCATTTCTTTTACATTTGCAGCGTAATGCTCTTCAAATTTATTTAATGTTGTGGGTCTTTCATTTTGTGAGAGTACTGCGCCAATGGCGTGATTAGACGCGTCTGTAATTAATTGAAAATCTTTGGTGAAATCAGGGTATGTAAGGATTATCTCCTTTGAAATGAGAGCATTTTTTATTTTGTTCAATGCTTCTACTGCTTCCTCGGAAAGAGTTAACAATTGCTTACTAGAAGCGTTTTTGGATATTCTTCCCTTTTCTTCTCTTAGAAGAGTTGTTAGGGGTTTTGCTATTTTTGCATAATCTTTTATTAAATGGCGTTAATAGCCATTTATAGCGTTAATAGCCGATCCCAAAAAAGGATCGAAGGTCTCTTAAAGTCTTAGGACTTGGAAAACTAACAAAAGCCTCAACTTTGCTTGGATTTATTTTTATGCCATTTAATGATATGACAAACCTTAGGAATTCGACTTCACGTCTGAAGAACTCGCATTTATCGAGCTGGGCCTTCATATTGGCTTCTTTCAATGTTTTGAAGATCTTTTGAACGTTTTCTACATGAGTTTCTTGGTTTCGACTAAAAATTATAATATCGTCTATATAAACGTAACATATCTTTCCAATGTGTTCCCGAAGGATGTCATGGAGGGAGCATTTTTCAGCCCAAACGGGAGCTAGTAAACTCATATTTACCATTGTTTACTGTAAAAGTGTTTTTTTCTATATCTGACTCTTATAGAAGAATTTGGTGAAAGCCACTTCTTAAGTCTAGGACTGTGAAAGTTATTGCTTCCAAGCTGACACAGTACTCCGTTGATTTCCGTTACCGGTCTGATATCGTTGCCGCATTGAGTTTCCTATAATCGATAACTAGGCGGTATTTCTTCTCACCGGATGCGTCCATTTTTTTTTTGAAACGATCCAAACGGGTGAGTTATATGGGGTTCGCGATTAAGAAGATCTTGGATTTGTTTGTCCTCCTCGTCTTTAAGTGACATTGGGTATGGTTAGTACTTGGAATATATGGGGTTTTCATTAGTAGCGTGAATTTCTCCTATGACATTAGCTGTGAAAGTGAGGTTTTCATTTGGCTCATCAAAAAGTGAGGGGTGGTTTTTCTTACTACGAATACTATTGCTTTACTTTGGTCTGGAGACATATGGTTTATTCTAATGCTGATGGAGTTAAAATCTTGTGATATTTGGTATTTGAGGCAGATATTAACTTGATCGCGAATTGTCATGTAGTCCTGGCTAGTATGAATTACCGCTAATAGTTCTTTCAAACTGTCATGTCCAAGGATACCGAGAAATGATGTAAGAGAAGGTAACGAAAAGAATTTTATTTTTGTGTCTCGAAGACCGAAAAGGCTAATTTATATATGATGTGTTACTTTAATACTTCCTGCTACTCACCAGGCATGAAAGCATTGTTTGTTTTCTATTGAAGTTTATATGAGTGAAGGTTGTATATAATTTTTATTAGATCCCGTGTCAATAAGGAATCAAAGAATTCTTCCGCTCTCCGTGCGAGATTCAAAGTATGGCAACGAAGAGCCTGTTAATCTTAAAAATGTGGTTCCATAAGGTCTGTTGTTTGTTCATAGGTGTTATCAAATGACGATGCTATTTCGTTATATACGCTCAATTCGTTTTGAGCAGGCTCCTCATCACGATTTTGTTGAGGAAGATGTGATGTTTCCAAGTTTAAATTGCAATTCTGATTCAGATCATCGAATGGTTGAACATCAGGTTCCACATGAAAATTTTGTTGATTAAAGTTTTGTGGGTGCGTTCTTCCCATATTGGTACCTGGCCGAAATTGGTTCCTATTCTGTTGGTGGATTTGTCTTAATTGTCCAGAAGGTCCTTGAGTTAACAGTTCTGCTTTTATTTGGGGCCTTTGGGGATATTGATTTTGGAATTGATTGGGATACTGGTACGGACCTCTTTTGTTGTTTCCCATAGGTTTATACGAGGGCCTTGCTTGTGCTGGTGGTAGGGAATTGGTTTGATGCGTGGGTGTAGGATTGTATAGGGGTCTTTGTTGAATCGGTGGAATTGGATTTCGGAATTGTTTATGCAATTTTTGGTGAGTATTTTGAGTCTGGTGAGAGGGGACATTTTGTTTTTTTAGTTTTAGACATAAGTGTAGTACCTTAGGCAAATCTACAGGTTCTCTTATACTTAGTAGTCAGGGTAGATCCCCTTTAAGGCCTCTGGTGAATGTGTCAAGAGACTTATATCTGTATGTCTGCGTTTATAAATGCATGGACTCAGAACTTATGCCCATGCAAGAAAGTTTGTGTAGGATTAACGACAAATGTGAATATACAATATGATAAAATCCTTCAATTGTATTGTTGCTTGAACAATTGATTGCGTCTGATACTCTAGCGTACTCAGATCGCGTTTGTCAGCATAGTGCATGACAAGGCACTTGGTCATAGATGTCCAATATAAAGGCGTATTTTAGAGATTTATATATTTGGAGTATATTTTAGACATCGGACTACGTCCGGAATGCTGTTTAATTCAGTTAATCTATCCCGATGCTCAGGAAGGATAACCTAGTCTGTGCCAGCAAATTGCTGTGGGTTGGGGTTAATTGTACTCTGAATAATTTGGCGTCCTTGATTTTCTAGGGCGCGATGGACGATAGAGGAGATAAGGGAGCCAGAATCTAGTTGTGGTCGGAATGTTTTGACCAATTTGGCGATTATAAGAATGATAGGCGTTATTCCGTTGAGGATTGCTATTGGACTCGCTGGATTGGAATGAATTGTTGGCACTCTCGTTTACTTCAACAAGTACTTCCTGTTGAGGATGATTGATTGTTACGTTAGGGTCATTACCAGATCTTAATAGAGGCATTTTTTTTTTCATATTATTTTTTTAAGTTTACAAAATTAAGATTTACACTAATTATGAAAAATTGAATATTACCTAGATTGCTTAACAAGTTTTCTTTTTCAATATTCAATATATAATACTACCATGCTTACACTATTAACCACGGAAGATATATTGGTGTCCTGGTTTTGATCTGGCTGGTGCGGCTAGCGGTCTTCGCTTTCCATTCCTCCGCTCCGAGTTTTCAGCTCCAACGGCTACTAGAGGGACCTTTATTATTTTTTCACTAACAAACTTGATTACACACTTGTTTTTAACCACAGAGAGTCTTCGTTCGCGCCACGTACTGTCTATAACCGCAATATCATTATCATTTAAACTTTGCACGCACTGTGCCGCTACTTGAGGGACTTTAAGTTTTTTTTACGCGAACAAACTTCTGTCGTCCCTGCTCGGGCTCCAATTAAAGAATTATAAATTTCTCTTTAAACATTTTTTTTGTTGTTCTGAGGAGAAGTCTCTTTCTTTATTAAACCACTGATTGCAACTGAATTTTTTGTCTTAGAAACTAAAGCTTAAATACTATTTTAATGCCAACGACAGCAAATCAATCGGCGACGTGTTCCCACGGATAACATCACACCATACGTGATGGACTGCGGATCCAATGCTGTTGTTTATAATGCGGGGTCTTATTTGATGTTGGATATTTTGCAATTACTATCTTGGCGAATTCCTGTAACAGACACATATGGACGGATGGTTAATTTGTTGCGATGTATTTATTATCTTAATGGTGTCATCGAATGGGGTTTAATATGTTGCACTGCTTGCGCGTGCTGATTTCGGGTGTCGGAATCTGCTCTGCGCTGGTTGGAGTATGATATTGTTTTCTGTGTTAACTTATATATTTCTTTTTGTGATTGCGTGGTATTAATTGTGAGTGAGCGGACTGAATTTTATGAGTGTGTTGATTGGGTTGAATGAAATATTGGAGTGGAATAGGGTTGAGTAATAATTTGCAAGGTAAATTTAAGTGTGTTTGAGTTGCGGTTTGTATGATTACAGTGGTGTGTATGATTTTCGTCCAAGAACTTTAAATGTTTTCAGTGTTGTGTTTTATTATTTCCATAATTAAATTGTTTGCGCTGTTGAGAGAAACCAGCAAGACTTTCTTTATTATTGTTCTTATTGGTTTTATTTATTTATTTGTTTGGTTTTTTATTTTGGGTTTGTGTAACTTTCTTTCGATTCCTTATTTTTGTTCTTGGGTTTCGATGTTTGTTGGTAGCGGCCAAAGTTTTGTTATTGGTCGCATGAAAATTCTTTGTTTGGTTTTTAATTTCACGACGCGTGTAATATTGTCTGTTCCTGGGTACGTTTCTTGTATGCGGCCTAAATTTCATTTCGCGTCCTTCATAAGAACCAGGTCTCCGACCTTCAGCTGAGTTTGTAGTCTTAACCATTTTGGGCGTTGTTGCAGCCGGGCAAAATTCGGTCTGTGTCAAAAACGTGATGAGTTCCTCAAAGTTGAGTGTGCCATTACCGACGATAGGTTGTATCGTGGTCCATTTCGCTGGGTGAGAGAGTCCTTGCGTTGCTGACAAAGCGCATCGCTGAAGCAGTTGGGTGAGTATATTTTCTACCAGTGATGAACAATGAACTTCAACCTTTCTTTTGCCTTCCTCCGTAGATAGACTTGATGGATGCGCTGGCAAATCTCATTATTAACTAATCCCGATGGAAGCATACCTCTGGATGCTAAATGTGCAGTGTTGAGTTGTGTTGGGACATGTTTCCAGATATGAGCGTCCGTCAGTCGTTGGATCTCCCCTACGCGATTCCTGATGTATGTTTCCCAATGTGAAACCGGTGCCTGAATCCATGCCAGTGTGATGGTTGAGTCCTCCCATGCATGCATCGTGCTATCTTTTAGCTGGAGAGTGCTCGCAACGTAGTGTAGCATTTTAGCTATCGTAACTGCTCCGCAGAGTTCCAGTCGAGGAAGACTTACCGGTTGTACAGGTGCGACCTTTGACTTGGACATTAAGAGACTCATATGCACTCTAACGTGGCTGTCTTCTGCCCGAAGGTAGACCCTTGCACTGTATGCTTTCTCGAACGCGTCGCTGAAGCCGTGTTATTCCAAACGACCTCTTGTGCCGACTGCTTGAACCCACCTTGGTATCTGAATATCGGTAATGGCTGGCAAATCGTCATACAGGCTGTTCCATATATCAAGCAACTTTTTCTCGATTGGCTCGTCCCAAGAGACTTTCCGAATCCATAGAAGCTTCATGACGATTTTTGCTTTTAAAATACACTGTGTTATCCAGCCCATGGGGTCAAAAAGTCGAGCAATCGTTGACAACGCGAAACGTTTAGTTTGATGGGGGCTATCTGGGGGCATGAATCAAAACAAAAGTTGTCGGTGTTTGGCAGCCAATGAATTCCCAAGGTATTT